>JZLH01S0156933.1:12005-22503 GCA_001188425.1 Eucidaris tribuloides
CGGGATCACCTCCTAAGATCTAGTCCTACTTCGTCCCCCCCCGACTTTTTCCGGGGGGGGGGGTATTTTTTACCTATTGAAATTGTGTCGAACTCGTCCATTATCCAGTTTGCTGTATGACCTGATGTCGACGTAGTTTCGTGGAGGGCGCTCTCTAGAATCTCTTCGTACGGCTTCTATTGGTGAGCTGAACAGAATGCTGTGTTTACCACACTGTGCTTTCATGGCGGCGTGGTACCACGTACGTTCGTTGACATTCAAAGTGTTGTCTGGTCGATATCCATCAGCTACAGTTGAATAAAAAAAAGACGATAGGAATGGGACGGATGATGAACCAATGATGATGATGATGATGATGATGACGAAGACGATGATGATGATGATGATAAAAATAATTATGGTGACGACGATGATGATAACGACGATGGCAATGACGTCGACGCCGGCGACGATGATGGCGATGGTGGTGGTGGAGGTGAAGGTAGTGGGGATGATGAGGAGGAGAAGGAAGAGCAGTTCCATCATCTACATGTCGTACCGACAGGGGCGTCACTAGAGGGGTGGGGTGACACCTCCCCCCCCCCTATTCATGGTCCCAGTCGGTAAATTCATACACCCAGTCGGCAAAATGAAGGAAATGGGAGAGGGAAAAGGGGAAAATGAAAGAAAGGAAAGAAACAACGAGTGAAGGAAGGGAAAGAGAAAGAAAAAGAAGGAAAGAAAGAAAGAAAGAAAAGAAAGAAAGAAAGGGAGGAAGAAAGGGAGGGAAGGAGGAGTAAAACAATTGACCAACCACCCCGTGTCAACATTCTGAGTGACATGTCATTAGTATCAAAAAATGTTCAAGAGTTGGCAAAATCTTGAACTGAGGCAGTAGGAAATATCAGTTGAAAACAGTAGAATGATCAAATTTGAAAGTTATTTTTTATTGATCACTCGGCAAAACTCTGACGGGAAAATGCCACTTGACAAATACACAATTCAGTCGGCAAAGCGGGCACTGTAAACGTTATCAGCCAAATGCACTATGGTCATTCCCGAGTAGAAAAATCAGTTTTATGTAAAGCAGTCCCGTGAACATTCTTGACCAATGAGTGTGCGTAGTAAGAAGGTTTGTCTTAAAACACGTTTTTAATAAGATATGTGGGAATTTTCTCACCCCTCCGAGACTCTCCCTGTTTCTTAGGAAAGTGTACTTTGCTATTATTATGCATTCTTTGGTCTTAAACGATGCTAAAATACACATTTTACAGGTGAAAATGTCATATTCTCTCACCCTGGGCCGGAGGTTAACCCCCTCTCAGACCCTCCCCAATTTATCACAAAACGCCATTCGCTATAACCTTTGCACACACAAAAAATGCCAATTATGCATTCCTCCATAAAAAAAAATGAGGGCTGAAAACAGCATTTTCAAGGCACAAATGTCAAATTTTCTCACCCTCAATGTATAAGCATTAAAGCGGTGGGTACTTAGATTTATATAGGTAGGGGACGATCGAAAACATTCAGTAGGGTGGAAACGCGCGCTCCCCCCTCCCCCATCCTGAAACAAAAGGATGCCTCCGTTTACACCTTTGAACAACCGCTACAGTCGGCATTTCATTTTTGCCAGTCTACAAATTGACCATGTACGCCCTCATTCAAAATGATGTAGTGACGCCCCTGCCTATATACCGACAAAAAAAATACTGGAAGAAGTTTATACCTAACTCGCATCCACTTGGATGCAAAATGAGTCCTGATATACAATCATGTAAACTTTCTCGATTTATTTTCATTTGTCATCCAGTTCTATCTATTAAAGCCATAAGCGGCATACAGGTTATGTATATTTGAAAATATAAAGTAATAAAAAATGCCAAACTTTGATATCTGAGCTACATAGTAGTGTTTAAATGGCCATAAAAGTTAAGCTGGCACTGGCAAGATACGCATGAATAAGCAATTTCCATTTCGGTGGAGGATAAAATAGCCTAGATCTATAGAGAGTAAGTCTATGGGAGGAAATGGGCTAGTGAATCCGGTCAACTTGAGTGTTTGTAGATTTTCACTTTATTAAAGCACTAATCATCATTTTGAAACCCAGTTTTTTTTTTCAGAGCTTCACTTTTAGACCTTATCAAGGATACTTATGTAGCTCCCACTTTATTAAAACTGTGATCACTGTTAGCCTGTGGCATGTGTGCAAATCACCAACAGGGCTGGCACAAAATTTTAATTTCCCCCCTACGCCGCATGCGTATTTTCCCCTACGGACACCACATTTCCCCTATGCCTCATTAACCAATTTTCCCCTACGTACCTTTGTTTTCCCCTACAAAAATCCACTATTGTTTTACTCTTCAAAATAACCTGAGAAATGCAATATATTGATTACAATTTCTTCGCCGGATGAATATATACGAAAAAAAATTGAAATCCTTCGGGGATTTAAGAATATTTCTGAAATTGTCAAAAAAAACTACATTCCCTACAATTCATCAAAAACCCCTACTTTCTCCGTACGAAGGTCGTTTTCCCCATAGGTATCCCCTACAACCTACGATTAGCCAAACTACACTAGGGCAGGGGGTTTCCCTCCGAGATGCAGATTTGGTCTTCAATGGTTTCTCAAACGCGGGTATCATCGGGACTCATTGACGAGGGTGTGGAAGGGGGTTTACCCCCATTTCCCGGCAGGGACTTTTAAAAGTGGGCCTTAAATTCGCATTTGGGAACATATCAAAATGTTTTTTTTCGTTCATAGTATATTGTAGTGTCATTACAGATAACACATCAGGGACGACGGAGCACGTATTCATGTCGGGGCCTATGTTGTTCTGTTCCCGCATTAGTGGGAGGTATGACGTCCACCACTTTTAAAAGTGCGGAGACATCCCCACCCCCAGCGCCTTCGAACCCGTTGTCTGTACATGTACGTATGCACGCTACGAATCTCTTGCCTTTAAGGTTTATTTTGTAAGGGAAAACATTGGTGCCCCCCGGCCCCCAGGATCAACGCACTTGAAGCCCTTTAATTACTGACAAGGAGTAAACAAAAGAACACACAATCTGTAAACGAATTCAATCTGCACATTCCAATTTCTTACTTACCACTTGTGACATAATGCCGAAACTTTTTCCCGGTGTACATTTTAATGTTTTTTGCTGCCTCTTCACTGTTTTTCGCAAAGGCTTCAATGTAATACGTTCCGTTGTACAGAGTCACCAGAATATCGAGCCTCTCTGTCGATTGCCCCGCACGAAGGAGGCGGGCCAGAAGCCCGCGTTGGCACACGAAGTCCACATCTAGTCTAGAATGAATAAAGGAGAAGTCTATTCTTTGGCGACAGAGTTTTTGGAAAATGGAAAAATGCACGAAAATCCACAGAAAACAAGTTTTTGACATACCACACCAAATGAAAAATTAAATACGAAAGAAATAATGAATTAAAATTGATATACGAATTAATATATAAGAATTTTAATAAATCTTAAATTAATATGAAAAAAAGTGTTAATCAACCAGACATGAGAAACAAGACTAATTTGATGTATCATTAAGATCAGTATATTACAAAGGGACAGTTTTATTATCAATCACGATACAGTGTTACAGTTTACTGGTTTCCCTTTTTTTCGATTTCACATTGTAGGGCTGCCAACTTCTGCAGACAAAAACATAAATTATTTATCCATAGTAAAAACCCTATTTTGAAGGCAAAAATACGTAAATTACACAGAGTACGCATGCCTATAGAAAAGAAAACCTGTGTTTTAAAAAATCATATTTTGTTACTTTTGATGATGAAAAAACACATTAAATATGGTTAAAGCACATTAGTTGCCAGCTCTGGCATTGTAAAACGCTGGCGTCATAATGGGGGTGGCGGGTTGGGGTCACTTGTCCCCAAAATGAAATTTGATCACGGTATACTATACAGAGAGGCTTATATTGATAAATTTGTGTGTGCATTTTTGTTTCTGACACCCCCACCCCTCCTAATGATTTAACTCATTCGATTTCGGACCCCCAAATGATTTGACTCATTACGCCACTGCTGAATAGTTTTGGTAAACTGTGAAAAATGGAATTTGCAATTTTTTTTTTTTAGACCTATAGATGTTATCTATAAATGCCACGTAAATCAAACTCTATCATTTTTTTAGAAATTGCTGAAAAGGGGTGAACATTCGCGGATCTGTCATTACAGGAAATGTATCAAATCATATCTGATTCTCGAAAAGCGGTCACAACATGCTATAGGATTCTCCTGTGAAAATCTTGTAGTCAAACGTTGACTCATTCTAAAATAACTTATGTCAATATCCCTTGTGGTATTGTGTGGCTCCCTATGGATCTTATTTTTATCTGACCCAGATAAAATCTAAATACTAGTATGTTTATGCTTGATTCTCCTTAAGTAAACAAATTAGAGGCAAATCCTTCCAGCTGGGAGATCCATTCCATCCAGTATACAGTTGGTATATATTTCAACTGATTTGGTTCTTGAGGCATTTTCGTCGTGCGCATGGCATAATGTCGTTAGAAATCGTGCGCATGGCAAAATGTCGTTAGCAAGTGTTCAAAGCAGAATGTCGTTGACAGTAAATTGCTTGTAACGTTACAACCATTGGCTTATTTCACATGAAATCAAACTATTGTGATCTTTTAGGTCCTTTTTATAAGTATGTTCGGCAGAAATATGGAATAAGGTGTTTTTTGTCAAGTTAGAGACAATTTACTGTTAACGACATTCTGCTTTGAACACTTGCTAACGACATTTTGCCATGCGCACGATTTCTAACGACATTATGCCATGCGCACGACGTTTTCAAGTGTTCCCAATCATGTCACTAACCTTTAAACATTATAACATTGTGGAAGCCCATTTAATTTGTCAAATTCTACTATCTGACATATCCGACAGTCTTTGAATGGACAAATAAATACCATAGAACACAAAACTTCAGACAGTTATGCTGTCACTTTCAAAATATGTACAGAAAAAAAATTGGTATATGACTTATTGTCAGCTGTCAAAAATTCTGCCACACAACAGTCTATGAGATAAACAGGAATGGTCGCTCAATGATTTTCACTTCTTAAAAGCACTTAATGATCGTTTATAACTATACTATTTTCAGGGCTTCAGTTTTAGATCTTATAAGAGACACTGGTAACATGGGGAATCATGTAGCTCAGATTATTTTAAGTGGAAAACATTGTTTTACGATGCCTTTAATTTGCCGCTGGTTGGATTAAGTCACTTTTCAACATTGTGAAAATAATCAATTTTAGATACCTGACGTATTAGTATTTGAATCGACAGACACCATAGAACATGACAACATTTAAACAATACTGTGCCGTCATCATCAAAATATGTACATCAGTTCATGAATTAATGTTCTGGGCCCGGGGGGGGGGGGGGGTCGCTCTCCACAAGGCCTGCTACGCAACCACGTCCAGAAAAAGCGTCGAAAAGGGTCCCTTTTCCAGCCCATGGACGTCGTCGACGTCTTTTGGAAAAAGGGTTGCCTTTTCAGCACCATTCGCCTGCAATCGCCACTTAGGGTATCCTATTCTCACATATCACGCCATTTAGGGTTTGGTTATGTAGATTACGCCATTTAGGGGTGCAAATTTAATAGATCTAATAATATCTCCTAATCAACGTTTATTGATCAGGAAAATTATTTATGAATTATTAAGTGAACCTCTTCGGGTTGTGCAATGTACAATAATGACGTTTTAGATGAGGACACTTGAGTAGGGTATCGAGTTAGTTCATTTCACTGTTTACGCCACTTAGGGTATCAAATTAGTGGATTCCCTGTTCACGCCACTTAGAGTATCAGAATAAGTGGATTTCATGGGAGTTACGCCACTTAGGGTAGCTTTTCTCATGTGTTACGCCATTTATGGTTGCAATTTTGGTTATGGAAGTTACACAGTTTAGGGTGCATTTCCGAGGTTGTTGGACACGGGTGGGTAGCAGACCGTTCTGGGGACAAAAATGCGATCAAACAGCAGTCTATGGGGAAGCTGGAATAGTGCCTTATTGATTTTCACTTGATGGTCGATCGAACTGCACTTTTTTCATGGCTCCATTTTAACACTTTTGCAGAGACACAAGTAGCACAGAGGATCATGTAGCTCAGGTTTTTAATTCCTCTGGATATAAACTAACTGTGACTGTCAGGGGCGTAGAAAGCGCGGGGGATGGGGGTATTCATTCCCCGCTGCTCACAAGGTGGGGGATGACATGTAGAATTATCCCCCATCAGGTTTCACGGAAAATACATGTATATAGTTTTTTAATACACACAACAACAACAAAAGTAACTACCCCCTTTTTCAAACAACCATGACTTTTTAACAAAATGATTTTTAGCAAAATAATTTGGCAGGAGTATTTCTACACCTACTGACTAACATCTGTGTGAAAATGTGAATGATCGGTCAAGCCATGCATGAGTGAGCGTGCATTAAAGGCAAAAATGTCACTTTTCAAAAGTCACAGTAGTCATCTCATGCCAAAGTAATGGTAAATAATGGCACTTTTTGCTTTGTTCATGAAGTGTGCTCATTCAACCATGACATGGTTACAACGTCATATGTTCGTACAACATGTAAAGATACATTTTGCTGAAAAATACCGGATTTAATTTTTTCAATAAACATAATGGATTTTACAATTTCTAAATTGAGAAATATGGAAATTATTAAATTGAGCTCATTGAAGCGTAAAATATGCGAAAAGTGCCAGGGGAGGTATAAGGGGGTCAAACGATTGACGATTAACATAAATAGTGCTTAATCATTCACCAGAAATAAAATTTGCCAAAATCCTGTATCATAAATTCCCCCAAATGACCCTTGTGACTTTTGAGAAGTGACATTTTTGCCTTTAATGTATGCTCACTCATGCATGGCTTGACGGATCAATCACATTTTCATACATAAGTCAATAAGTGTAGGAATATACCTGCCAAATAATTTTGCTAAAACTTATTTCGTTAAAAAGGTATGATAGTTTGAAAAAGGGGGTAGTTACTTTTTCTGTTTTGTTTACTTTTGTTTAGTATTAAGGTGATGATGATGATGATGATGATGATGATGATGATGATGATTATTATTATTATTATTATCATTATCATCATCATTATCATCATCATTATCATTATCGTCGTCATTATAGCTATGATTATTATTAATATTATTATCATGTTTATTATCATTATCATCGTCGTGTCCCTTTATCCCCTATACATTCGAATTTCTGATGCCCAAAACAACTGTCTTCTGCTCCAACAGTGCGTCTAAAAAAAAAATGGTCCAATCGGGAGAAAAATATTTAAGGTATGTAATCTTCTCAAAAGGTACGTGTATTTGGTATCATATTCAAGCAGAATAAATTTTTTTTTTGATAAATTTAATCCCACTTGATTTTCTTTTATAAGTCGAAAATTATGATTACTTTTGTACAGTCAGGCAAAATCACGTTTGTCCTACTTTTGTGTATTGGTCGTAATGAAAACTGAATTGGTGGTATTGTTACTTACAGAACTCATGAAAACTTAATTACAAAAATCAGTAATAAAACAAGTAATAAATGCATTTTTCTTTCGATTTGTTTACTTCTGATTATCTAGTAAAAAGCAAAGCAAATACAAATTACCCTTACTCGGCACTGAAATGATATGGCACATGTTTATGTTTTCTGTTTACCAGACTGCATTCACACTGACATCATGATGATCTGCACATCTCATTCATTTTAGCCCTTTTGTCAAAGTTATGTACATGTACCTCCTTTGTATTGCAAATAATAGGAAATCAGAAATGTACAACCTAAAAAAATCTATTCGTTCAGCTAAATTGAACGATCACACAATGCTTTTCAGACTATCATTGTGGTTTCTTTGTATGCAGAAACTGCATGCCGGGCTGTATGCACATGTAGGCCTACGGCACATACAGTATACTGGGACAAACGCGATTTTGCGTCATTGCAGAAAATGCAATATATCTCGAAATTTACCCAACCAAATGAAATGAAATAAATTGCACACGAAAGTATGGCCTTTGAGCTTTATGGCAATAGGTTGTACGTGTTTCGATTGGACCATTAAAAAAACACACTGTATAACGGGATGCGGTGTCTAACAAGAGACGTTTGCAATGGACACTGATGTAAATCCTGGGGGGGGGGGGGATGCAATATACGCCCCACTTTGGTCGAGTAAGGAATGGGCTGCAGAATCATCCCCCTTACTTTTCAGTGTAATGCTAATTTTGTCAAAATGAATATATGCGGCTATAACGTTGAATGTCCATTTCACGAAACAAGTGTTATCAGAGAGTCAAAATATGCTTATAACACCGCTAGAACTCCTGAGCTTCAATTATCACCGTTTTTAAATGACTAATTACTTGTATAACCACGTTAGAATATGAAATTTATAACTTCGGATGAAGTACCAAAGTTTCAACGCAGTCCACTTTCAAAATGGGGTGGGTTTTAAATAATGTTGACTGTCCACTTCACAAAAAAATAGTGTTAGCAGAGAGTCAAAATAACCTCATGAAACTGCTAGTAGCCGTGAACTTCAGGTGGCTCAGCTCCCTGACCCCCACCCGGAACCATAGAAGGAATTTTAAGGGCGAACCCATGGAACTCTTCCGTAGGGCGGGCAGCCCCTTCCCCGCATTAAACAGAGTTCCGCGGACCCCCATCAATCGTCCGTTTTCTTAACTTACGCAACCCCTTTAAAAAATTCCTGATAAGGGCGTGGTATTTATCTGCGTGTACGTGTGTGTCTGTATCTGTTTGTGTGCACGCGCGTGTACCGTATGTGTATATATGTGTATATATGTGTATGTGTGTGTATGTGTGTGTGCGTGTGTGTGGTGCGTGTAAGCATGCGTGTGTGTGTGTGGTGCGTGTGCGTGCGTGTGTGGGGGGTGTGTGCGTGCGTGTATGTGCGCGCGTGCTTGCGCGCGCACGTGAATGTGTGTGTGTGTGTGTGTGTGCGCGCGCGCGCGCGCGCACGCGCCCGCACATGCGCACTTATTTGGACATGATCGACCCGTCTGACATCAAATCATCCCCCGGGTGCGATTACCTGTCTACGCCACTGGTGACTATACAGTGCCTCCCGATAAAAAAAACAGAACCCTAAAATAAAGGCTTATTGTGTGGAAGCTCTTTCAAATGATAGGCCTATATTAAGCAAACTTATGCATTCATGCATCACGTACTGAATACCATGACTTTCAAAATTGAATGTGAAAAATCATTTGCTACACTTCATGGCTTTGACACTGTGCACGCCCCCTGTCCATCTCCTTTTTCATGGTTTGCATAGTGTCAAGGCCATAAAGTGTACCAAATGATTTTTCACATAATTTTTTTAAGTCATGGTATTCAGTGATGCATGAATGAATAAATTTGCTTAATGTATCATTTGAAAGAGCATAAGTCAAAGTTCATTTTGAACTTGTTTGTTCAATCATACGTCCCATTGTTTCCGCTTTGTTTTAGGGTTCTATTTTTTCTGGGACGCACTGTATTATCTATATACCTTCTCGATGTCTTTCCGCCAGACTTGATCAAGATGTTGTTTTCTTCCAGGATGTCCGTGTGATCCGTCATCCACCGCAATATGGGGGTGAGCGGCTTCGGTGGTAATTCTGGTGCGCCAACATACGTCGTCTCAAAGCCTTCCAAGAGATCGAAGTTGGGTTCGTCGTCGGGTTGGACGAAGAATTTTCGATTGCTGTCGTCATCAGTATAACGGTCATTCTGGTACCCCGAATAGTTACCAAGGACCACATGACCGTGAAACCCCCTCTGATAACCCGCACCCCTACTAGCCATTTTGCACGCAGTCGTTTCAAAGATGACGAAAAGCCTATGATGTAATAGGCTACTAATCCCTAATTATGAGCTGATTTTGACACATGAATCAGTCTCCAGATATAGGTAGAGTTTCATTTATGGACTGTATAGCAATGGTTTTGTGTGGATTACACCTATAAGTAGTGCAATCAGAGAACTGAACCAGCTAAAAATTGGTTTATGTCCCGCAAAAACAGTAACGAAGAATAATACTGCTACACGTCGTATTGACCGAATTGTTTTAAATCGGAATAAGACGCAGAAATCGAACTGCGAACTTCAGCCTCTGATTTGTGATTACTAGCTCAACACTAGTTGTGTCAGGCGATACGGAGATGGAATTTCCCGGCTCTCGAAATATAGTCAAGTTGATAAGGAGAAAGATAAGATAATCAATTAAGTCTATTATCCGATGGACTGCCTGATAGACAAGCCTATATACGTATATACATGAACATGTACCAAGGCAGACAACCAGACATGCAGATAAACAGTTATTTATCGTAAATTAATATGTAACTGACAGTGGCGTAAATCCATTTTTAAAGTAGGGGGACATCCATGTTCATCCGCGGCCAAAATCCCAGGTCCAAAATTTTTCCCGGTCA
>JZLH01S0156955.1:8227-29219 GCA_001188425.1 Eucidaris tribuloides
TTTAGGCAGGGAGAAAATTTGTCTCCTTTACTGTTTGCAATGTATTTGAATGATTTTGAATATTTTGTTAGTAGGTGTTATAAGGGTCTTGATATGTGTGCTTCGGAGATTAGGAAAAATCTTAGTAATGACGACATTGAAGTATTTTTACGTCTTTATGTGTTACTTTATGCGGACGATACGATTGTTATGGCTGAGTCTGCTGATGAACTGCAAACTGCTTTATCAGCTGTACACCAGTATTGTGAGCTTTGGAAATTGTCTGTTAACACAACTAAAACAAAGATTGTCATTTTTTCTCGTGGAAAAGTGCGTAGATACCCTGAATTTACTTTTGGTGATAGTACCCTCAATGTTGTTGATGATTATATATACCTTGGAACTACTTTCAACTTTAATGGTTCCTTTAATAAAGCTATCAATAAACAGGTAAATCAAGCGCGTGCTGCGCGCGGGGAGGAGCGAGAGTATGTTTGCTTTAATTTGCAAAGTAAAGAAATTGTGCTTACCTGTGGATATTCAGTGTGAGCTTTTTGAACAGCTTGTTGTTCCGATTTTATTGTATGGTAGTGAAGTGTGGGGTTTCCAGAGGCTAGATTGTATTGAGTTATTTCATAGGAAATTTCTGAAAAGCTTGCTTAAATTAAATCGTGACACTGCCAAATGCATGGTGTATGGCGAACTTGGTAAGTTTGCCCTCGCAAGTAAGGTGGAGATGCGTATGGTTAATTTTTGGGCAAGGATTAGCCAAGGTAAAAAATCTAAACTCTCTTACACCGTCTACAGTTTGTTACGAAAACTTCATGAAAATTGTGATTTTCATTCCAGATGGATCTTAAAATTAAAAGTATCTTAGACAATTGTGGAATGTCAAACTTGTGGGATGAAGGCAATCTTTTTAATCTCAATTGGGTTAAGCTATCTGTGGAACGTAGATCACATGATATAGAGTGTCAAAACTGGAATGAGGAAGTTAATAGAAATCGTTTGTGTTTTAACTATAGAATTTTCAAACAAGAAGTTGGTTTAGAAAAATATTTGTTGAAATTAGAGGTAGGAGATAGAATATCTTTATGTAAATTTCGATGTGGTAATCATAATCTGCCAGTCGCTAAATGTCGTTATTTACCTGATCAACCTCTTGAAATATGTTCGTTGTGTAACCTTGAAGTTCAGGGTGATGAATTTCATTATGTTTTGGTATGTCCGTTTTTCATTGATGAGCGTAAGAAGTATGTTAAGAATTATTATTACCGTCGGGCTAATGTCATTACGTTTAATCAGCTATTCAATGTTAAATCTATTAAGCACCTAAAGAATCTTTCCAAATTTTGCAAAGTCATCATGTCGAAGTTCAAGTAACTGTTTTGTCTTTCCATTTCAATGAACTACACGTTGATATATTGTTTGTTTGTTTTTGTAAATTAGTGTACATAGTTTAGACTTTTTTATGCCATGTTATTAGTCCATATATTTTATTTTAATCAATTCTTGCCTTTACTTGTTTGCTGTAAGAGCTCATTATTCTTATATATTTTTGTTATGTATATCTATATTTGTTGTACTAAAGTTTGTTGTTACTCAATTGTATTTCTTCCATGCCCCTGAAGGGGCCGTTCAAGAAATACAATCACTGTATCACTGTATCACTGTATGACTGAGGTTTTCTTCAGGGTCAACCGGGTGCTTAGTTTGTAGTTGTTTTTGTTGTGTTGTGGTCATCATTGTTCTTTTCTTAAATTTTGTTATTGTTGTTGTTTGTGGCTTTAACACCGTGATGCCTGTGGAGTTGACCTGTAGCGTTTCAGAAAAATAATGAATGGATAATCACTTTGGTGCAAACAGGTGACAAAAGTTGTGAATTTTGATTTATAATAAACGATAAAGAAATGCTCGCTGCTCAAGTAGTAGTGCTGATTCAGACGCCTGTAGGAGAGTCTGGTCAATATGTTACACTGTAAC
Organism: Eucidaris tribuloides; assembly: GCA_001188425.1. NCBI lineage: Eukaryota > Metazoa > Echinodermata > Echinoidea > Cidaroida > Cidaridae > Eucidaris > Eucidaris tribuloides. The sequence goes on from JZLH01S0156955.1 coordinate 10,190, forward strand.
GAATTGACATTGCGTATGCAACATTTTGACTTTCGTTGGCATACGCTAAAGTTCGTTTGGAATCGTTTTGACTTCGTTTTTATTCGTTTAAATACGCGTATACGTTGTTGTTCGTTCCATACGCCAACAATTTTTGAGCATGCATACACTATCGACGTATGCCAAACCTACAAACCGTGAGCAGTGTGTACGCTCAGAAAATGCAAAGCGAACGTTTTGTTTGTCCATTTCCATTGATCGATCCATTGATCCCCCCCCCCCCCTCCGGACAACTCCCCGGGTACACTCACTCACACGTGAAAACCCAACTCGCCCCCTGTGACAACCCCCGGACAACACCAGGAGGAAAACTTCCTCACACGAGTTTAAAAATGTTTCCACCCCCATAAAACAAAAAAAAAACCAAAAAAAAAATACTGAAATTACCTGTCAGGGGAGCAGGAGAGTAGTCTTCCAGGGGAGTTGACCTCGAGGTGTTGTCCTCCATGGTAGTTATCACTCGAGAAGTTTTCTTCAGGGGAGTTGTCCTAATACATGGACAGTTGATCTCCGGAGGAGTTGCCCTCTCGTAATAATGATAATAAATTGAAGATAATGGAAGTAAAAACAATTGAGAACATCAACACGAGTAATAACTATAACAACAAAAAGTATTTTTCACCTATAGTATGTTTACTTCCACTGAAATCGGCATCCCAAATAATAAGTGACACTATAAGAACTTACAAACTGTTAAAACATATTTCAAATACATATACACAATTACATACAAACAATTATTACATGATGCAACTGAATTGAAGTACACTATTTTAGAATGAACTGGGGATCGCTGGGAAGAGAAGGCAGGGATTATGGATGAAAATTAATTCGAGGAGATAGATAAGAACAAAAAAGAGGACAATATATTCTTACCATACACTCTTATAAATCACGGGTCAGACTGACTCGGAAAAGAATCCGTTGGGGGTACACTCGGAAAAGGGTCAGTTTCAACCAAATTCTGGGTCAAGTTTGACGAAAATTCAAGTCAGACTGACTCATATTTTGGTCAAACTTGACCCGGAATAAGGTTGAAACTGACCCTTTTCCGAGTGTGCCCCCAACGGATTCTATTCCGAGTCAGTCAGACCCGGGATTTTTAACAGTGTCGATGATAAATTCAATCATAATAGCAAATATAAAAATAACAATAATAATAATGATAATATTACTACTCCTATACTACTACTACTACTACTACTACTACTACTACTACTACTACTTCTAATAATAATTTGTTTGAAAGGGTTTTATTTTCTGCATTTCATATTTTCTTTCATGACAATAATATGTAAAACGTATATTCAGTTTATTCATAAAAATACTACAATAAATATATATACATAACAGAGCGTATGACAGAAATAAAATAACTTCATTTATAATACAATACATATTTTATACGTAATAATAATAATAATAATAATAATAATAATAATAATAATAATCATCATCATCATCATCATAATCATCATTATCACAATACTAATAATAATGATTATACTAGATATCACTGAGACAAATTCGGTGATCTCCTTACTTGTTCAATCATTAAGTCCGAAATGCAATGCAATCCATAATAGTCCCAGAATTAACATCTGTCTTTCTCCGCCCTAAGAATCTATCGGAGATGATTTTAACGCTTCCGAAGTGCGTGTACGCGTCCATCGTGATGTAAATGTGCGTAATTAGGGGGTAAATGGTGACCTTTGACTTGAAGATGCTGGGTACTAGTTTTTGATCTTATTCAAATCCAGTTACAGGATAAGGACTAACTCCTATTTTAATTAATGACGTCATACATGACGTAATGAATAATTGGCGACCGTGCTGATAATTGTTAGTGCTGAGGTTATATCATGTTAAATGACCGTACAAAGTAACAACTTAATCGGAAAAGGCTTTTCTGGGATATATTGATATCAGTGATGTGACGTTTGACCCTCATTAACATTTGTTAACGTTGAGTTTTTTATCTTATGTGATTGCCTCCTCGTAACATAAACGCCAACCAAAACAAGTCGGACGGCATCCCCCCACCCCCTCGGACAACTCCCCGGGTACACTCACTCACACGTGAAAACCCAACTCGCCCCCTGTGACAACCCCCGGACAACACCAGGAGGAAAACTTCCTCACACGAGTTTAAAAATGTTTCCACCCCCATGAAACAAAAACAAAACAAAAAAAATCTGAAATTACCTTTCTGGGGAGCAGGAGAGTAGTCTTCCAGGGGAGTTGACCTCGAGGTGTTGTCCTCCATGGTAGTTATCACTCGAGAAGTTTTCTTCAGGGGAGTTGTCCTAATACATGGACAGTTGATCTCCGGAGGAGTTGCCCTCTCGTAATAATGATAATAAATTGAAGATAATGGAAGTAAAAACAATTGAGAACATCAACACGAGTAATAACTATAACAACAAAAAGTATTTTTCACCTATAGCATGTTTACTTCCACTGAAATCGGCATCCCAAATAATAAGTGACACTATAAGAACTTACAAACTGTTAAAACATATTTCAAATACATATACACAATTACATACAATTACATGATGCAACTGAATTGAAGTACACTATTTTAGAATGAACTGGGGATCGCTGGGAAGAGAAGGCAGGGATTATGGATGAAAATTAATTCGAGGAGATAGATAAGAACAAAAAAGAGAACAATATATTCTTACCATACACTCTTATAAATCACGGGTCAGACTGACTCGGAAAAGAATCCGTTGGGGGTACACTCGGAAAAGGGTCAGTTTCAACCAAATTCTGGGTCAAGTTTGATGAAAATCCAAGTCAGACTGACTCATATTTTGGTCAAACTTGACCCGGAATTTGGTTGAAACTGACCCTTTTCCGAGTGTGCCCCCAACGGATTCTATTCCGAGTCAGTCAGACCCGGGATTTTTAACAGTGTCGATGATAAATTCAATCATAATAGCAAATATAAAAATAACAATAATAATAATGATAATATTACTACTCCTATACTACTACTACTACTACTACTACTACTACCACTACTACTACTTCTAATAATAATTTGTTTGAAAGGGGTTTTATTTTCTGCACTCCATATTTTCTTTCATGACAATAATATGTAAAACGTATATTCAGTTTATTCAGAAAAATACTACAATAAATATATATACATAACAGAGCGTATGACAGAAATAAAATAACTTCATTTATAATACAATAAATATTTTATACGTAATAATAATAATAATAATAATAATAATAATAATAATAAAAATCATCATCATCATCATCATCATCATCATCATCATCATCATCATCATCATTATCACAATACTAATAATAATGATTATATTAGATATCACTGAGACAAATTCGGTGATCTCCTTACTTGTTCAATCATTAAGTCCGAAATGCAATGCAATCCATAATAGTCCCAGAATTAACATCTGTCCTTCTCCGCCCTAAGAATCTATCGGAGATGATTTTAACGCTTCCGAAGTGCGTGTACGCGTCCATCGTGATGTAAATGTGCGTAATTAGGGGGTAAATGGTGACCTTTGACTTGAAGATGCTGGGTACTAGTTTTTGATCTTATTCAAATCCAGTTACAGGATAAGGACTAACTGCTAGTTTAATTAATGACGTCATACGTGACGTCATGAATAATTGGCGACCGTGCTGATAATTGTTAGTGCTGAGGTTATATCATGTTAAATGACCGTACAAAGTAGCAACTTAATCGGCAAAGGCGTTCTTGAGATAATTATATTGATATAAGTGATGTGGCGTTTGACCCTCATAAAGATTTGTTAACGTTGAGGTTTTTTTTTAATCTTATGTGATTGCCTCCTCGTAACATAAACGCCAACCAATACAAGTCGAACAGCATTTGATCAAGTGGTTGACGAGATACAGAACAAAGGGATAGTTTGTTCGTACGTGCGTCAATATATGTTTGTGTATGCATACTTACAAAATAAATTTATATTTCTACTGAATCATTGAAGTGTTATAACGATTTTAATATCAGTCAATTTTTGCTGCTTTTAGTCTGTGCGTTCCCGTCACTTTCTTTATATATATTTGCAAACTCAAGCGTTGTTGTAGGTTCAGAGGATGCGGGAAAGATTTGAAATGGTGGAGAATCTACTCCGACATCCAAATCAATCAAAAAACGTTAAGCTTGCAGAAGGAGTGTGCGCGCGTGCACTTCGGTACGCGCGCGCAAAAAAAAAAAAAAATCAAATGCTGAAAATGGCTTGAAACGTAAGTTTTCTAGGTCAATTGAAGCATTCTAAAATTTCGTCCGTTGTGACGAGCGGGCGTACGGAAATGGATCTGAATGGTGCCCCTTGACCTAAACCGATGCATGCCGACTTTGCTGATCTGAATGCATTGCATTGATGAGATATGGATACAAATGGATTTTAATAAATGGATCTGAATGGTGACCCTTGACCTAAACCAATGCATGCCGACTTTGCTGATCTGAATGCATTGCATTGATGAGATATGGATAAAAATGGATTTTAATTGATGACATCATTGACGGCGCCAATGACTGATGATAAAAGAGACAAAGGAAAGGAATTCAAGGCAAGTTGATGCAATGGCACACGCTCATAGAAAAATAATTGTGAGTTCACTGGCAAAATCATTTTTTGAGATATCGTGTGCACAAAAATCGGTAAAAAAAATAAGAATAAATAAATAAAGATTCTGACGAAATTAATGGTGATCCGCAGGTAATTTGTCAGAAAAAAATGTCTCGTCTTGAAATTCGACTCTTTGGTTGCATTTCCAACGTTTCTATTAATTCAAGTCATTTGATGAAATTGAACAGATTGCTTGACGAAATAATATACCACAACGCGTGTTGTTCAAACCTTAAAGTCTTGGAATATAAGAGAGGTAAAAATAATGTCTTACCGTATGGTACTATCTGTCTTGATCGCCTCTGTTGCATTTGCAGCAATATCGTTTGAATAAATCGGACTGGTGCTAAGAAATCGGTCTCCATGATTCGTCGAATGAGTTCCATGGGCGTGTTTTCGACGGGACTTAATGAGGAGACTGCTGCATTATTGACTAACAGAAGATGGGTAAAAAGTGTGAAAAGGGAAGTAACTCATAATACGATGGGCATATGATTAAATTGTCCATTGGGCAACTTTTGGAGCCTAGTTTCACCATCATTTATTTATTACCCCCCCTTTTTTTTACACATGCATGATTCAGAAAATGTATCGTGTTTAATCGGTTTAGATGCCACTATATCCTTTTCACATGTATTTTATATCTTAAAGCTGTGAAGATTTCAAAACTTATACTGCATTCTGCGAAGTTATTTATTTAGATTCAACAAATATCCACAATTTCCCCTATTTCCCCAAAATGTGATGAAGTATGAAAATATGTAAGTAATACCCGTTCCGGGAGTAATCTATTTTGTTTAACACACAAAAAAGAGGAACTAAAATAAACCTCGAAGGCAAGGAAACGAAGCTTAAAACTGATTTGAGTGTACTCCTTTTCTATATCATGGTGGCATGTTTCTCGATATTCAATTTCCCAGGTCGAAAAACTAGTTCAGACCAGTTGACAACTGGTCAACTGGTACCAGTTGAAAACCAGAAGAGCGAGTTTCCAACTGGTTTTCAACTGGTTTTAATATGGAAATTAAATGTCTACTAGTTGGGAACTGGTACCAGTAGGAAATACCAGTACAAAACTGGTCCCAGTATCGATCATACAAGTTGCCAGCTAGCCTCAGTATCGATCATACTGAATGTTTTATACAGCCAAAATTGTATAAGTTTTCAAGAAAACTGTCCAACGTTTATTTCAATTATCCATTAATTTCACCCCACTATAAAATTAGTAGTACAGAGCTAGTGTTAAACACTTTCATTACAAGCTCAAATGAAAATTTAATTCATCTTTGGGTTGACATGTCACCTTGTAAAGAAAATGTATTGATATTTCATGGTTATTTTACTATATAATTCTTTAATCAAACAGTAAATTTAATTTAATGACTCAATTTGATTAACTACACAAGAATTATGATACTGTGATAAAATACTTACAATATGACTTCTTTCATGACAGTGTTGTACGTAATTAATCCATTAAACACGGGAAAAAGTAATTTTGCAGCAACACTGTAATATGTAAATTATATACAAATTGCAACTGCTTTTCAACTGGTTTCAACTGGTTTTACCTAGTAATCGTTTAAATATGCATTATGTCTTTGCCATTTTTAAAAGTATTATAATTATATTGTATAATATTTTATCCATAATAAACATTACAGATACATTTCCTCCAGATAATAATTCCAAATATGAATTATGCAGAGTGTCCTTCTTCATAACTGGAACCATTTCAACATTATTTGATTGGATTCAATTTGGACCAGTAGATGTACAGGTTTTAACTGGGACCAGCGGATGTACGGATTTCGACTGGGATCCGTTAATGTAGTGGTTTTAACCGGGACCAGAAGATATACTGGTTTCAACTGGGACCAGTTATGGTTTCAACTGGGACCAGTAGATATACTGGTTTCAACTGGGACCATTCGATCTACTGGTTTCAACTGGGACCAGTTATGTACTGGTTTCAACTGGGACCAGTTGAAACCTACTGGTATCAAATAAAAACCTACTATTTTCAACTGGGACCAGTCAAAAACCTATTGGTTTCAACTGGGACCAGTTGATAACTGGTTACAACTTGGATCTTTACTAGTTTATATTGGTTTCATTTTTGGTTTCAACTGGGTCCAGTTGATAACTGGTTTCAACTCTACTGGTTTTAACTGGTACCAGTTGATACCAGTTCAATCCCATTAAAACCAGTTGAGACCAGTTGAATTTCCAACTGATTTTCAACTGGTGTCAACTAGTTTTTCGACCTGGGTTGTTTCAATCCTGATATTACTTCCAAAATCCACTGACCACCAGAACAAGTAACACCTGTAAAGCTTGGTACCAAAAGGTGCTAATAAAACCTTAAACTCTGGGTTAACTCGAGTAGATTGATCACTAGTCATGTAGGCATAGAATAATGGTGCCAATTCTTACAAGCTATAGTAAGAACAAGTGTTGTACTCCACATCCATTTTCCATAGGTAAATAAATGCAGTTTTCTCTGTAGTCTTTGCAAAATATGCATTCATCATTGCATTGTGACATTCTTACCAAGGACGTAATCCGGCCGTACTCATTTAGGACGTCTTTCACGCATTTCTTCATGGAGCTTTCTTGGAGACAGCCAAGTTCCTATCCAGGTTTATCTAAGTCGTCTGTTTTCGTCAAATTTTGCATGGTGGGGGTGACTGTGTACCGTACTCATCCCGAGCCAGTCTTGCCGCAATGGCGAGACCGATGCCAGAAACGCATCCCGTAATTAGCGTGATCTTCTGCGCCATTCTGGAAATGCAAAATGTCATTATCTTACTTATAGATTTTGTTTTTAATCATTATAATGCACGTTTCTTCGAGTAGATTTTTCTCTGCTGATATCCTTATTTATAGCGGTTCTAGGTCATCTGCCCCGTAAAAACTCCCCCAGACAACTACCCCTAGGTCAACTGCCCACAGATAGCGACCCATTATGGCAAACCCATTCTAGGACAACTAGCCGGGAATCACTTTCACAAACTCTTGTGCATTCTGAATCAAAGTAGTCGGTAGACCCATAACTTGTATTGACATTTTTTCATGAAAAAAAAAAATATAACCCTGCATGTATTTGCTCAAACAGACCAACAAGCCTTCACATTTATATTGTCGTCCTTGGCCTTGTATGGGATAAACAACGACTATAATTGTCGCAGATCAAGGCACAATGTTGTTATCACAATTTTCTATTACCAAATAACTGTGTGCCTTTTTACGGTCAACTAAACATATTTTTTATTAAAGATTGAAAAAAAAACATTTTTAATGAAACAAACAATATTTGAAAGCAAAGAGTTTGCCCTTGGCGTTGACGTAAGAACGTCTCACAGCAATATTTTCTAACTGTCAAAGAAGACGCTTTTCACTTGTACAATTTTCAAAGACGTGCTGCAGTATGTCTCAAAAAAAAATGTGGGCGTAAAAAGTGCCCTCTTTGGCAATTAAATATACTTGTTGTTACATTACGCTTATATCAGCGTCAAGGGTATAGTCTTTGTCATTTGCTCTGTTTATTTTGCTTGTTTTAATCTCGAGATATGAATGTTGGAAACAACAAAACGTTAAATCACATTGTGCCACTTTTATATGGACTGTATTAAAAGTGGCACAATTGTGATTTGACCCCCTTTGTTTTTAAATATACATATCTCAAGATTGAAAAAAGCAAATTGAACAGAACTATCAGTTTGTGAAAGCTAAGACTATGTTTTCGACATTGATGTAAACATGATGTCACAACATAGTAGGGGGGGGCTTATGTTAAAAAAAGGGTGATTTTATGAAGTTCATGTTAATTGTTGGCAACATATATAAACATATTCATATTCTTTGACCTTTGGTGACCTTAACAAAAGGTCAAAGGTCGAAGTGGTCATACATCGTCAAAAGTATGTCGACCTTGATATCAAAATGTGGCAAATTTCACATGGAACAAGTATAGTGACATTTGTTTTGTTATTTGACCTTTCGTTTTCGTGTTATATGCAAATAACCTAATTACAGGTACTAATTTGCATAAATTTGCCTTTATTCAGACTAGTCCGAACTGGAGACCATAGGACCATCTTTTCCGATGGTTTTTCATGGATTCCTGTCAATTCGAGGTTGCTGATTCCAAATCCGATGGATGCCAGACCCAAAACCGTGAGCGTTCTTATAAAAACGCAAAAAAAAAATCAAAACGGCCGCCAAAAGCATTAAAAAGGACACTATGGTCATATTATCGTACACATTTCAGGAATCTTTTCAATATATACACTTTTTTGTGATGGACTCTAGTCAATTCAAGGTGGCTGATCTCAAATCTGATGGATGCCAGATGTAAAACCTCGAGCGTTTTTGTAAAAACGCAAAAAAAAAATCAAAATGGCCGCCAAAACCACCAAAACTCCAATAAGGTCCCATTACCATACCTATTTCAGTTATTTTTTTCAACATATACACCTTATTTTGATGTATCGTCAATTTTAGGGTGCTGACTCCACATCCGGTGTGTACTGGACTAAAAATCTTGAGGGTTTTCGTAAAAGCGAAAAAGTCAATATTGGCTGCCTAAAACCAGATATGATGGTCCCTGAAATTGCATTATTGTGCATATTTTAAATTTTGATTGGAAATGTAAAATTTGTTTTAATGGAATCTAATCAGGTCGAAGGTCAAAGTGGTCATACATCGTCCAAAGTATATCGACCTTGGTATTAGAATGTGGCAAATTTCATAAGGAATAAGTTTAGTGACATTTATTTCATTATATGACCTTTCGTGTTTTTTTTTTTTATTAACAATAAACCTAATTACAGGCACTAATTTGCATAAATTTGCCGTTATTCAGACTAGGCCAAGCTAGAGACCATAGAACCATCTTTTGTAAGATTTTTTTCATGGATTCTTGTCAAATCGACGATGCTGATTCTAAATCCGATGGGTGCTAGACCCAAAACCCTGAGAAATTTTGGAAAAAACGCAAAAAAAAAAATCAAAATGGCTGTTAAAAACCAATAAAGTAGGCCCACTGGTTATCGTACACATTCCAGTCATCGTTTTTCCACATAACATATCATCATAAATATCATTAATCATAACATAATATCATATATATTATATTATTTTTTTATTTTTTTTTGGGGGGGGGGGTTCGGGGTACCCGATCTGATGCACCCTCAATTGATTAGATTCCATTTAAACAAATTTTACATGTCCAATCATAATTTAAATATGCATAATAATGCAATTTCAGGGTCGATCATATCTGATTTTAAGCAGCCAATATTGATTTTTTTAGTTTTTACGAAAACCCTCAAGGTTTTTAGTTCAGTACACACCGCATTTGGAGTCAGCACCCTAAAATTGACGATACATCAAAATAAGGTGTATATGTTGACAAAAATAACTGAAATATGTATAGTAATGGGACCTTATTGGACTTTTGATGGTTTTGGCGGCCATTTTGATTTTTTTTTTTGCGTTTTTACAAAAACGCTCGAGGTTTTGCATCTGGCATCTATCAGATTTGAGATCAGCCACCTCGAATTGACTAGAGTCCATCACAAGAAAGTATGTTGAAAAGATTCCTGAAATATATATGATAATATGACCATAGCGTCCTTTTTAATGGTTTTGGCGGCCATTTTCATTTTTTTGTGTTTTTTCATGAACGCTCACGGTTTTGGGTCTGGCACCCATCGGATTTGGAATCAGCAGCCTCGAATTGACAAGAATCAATGAAAAACCATCGGAAAAGATGGTTCTATGGTCTCTAGCTCGGACTAGTCTGAATAAAGGCAAATTTATGCAAATTAGTACCTGTAATTAGGTTATTTGCATATAACAAGAAAAAGAAAGGTCAAATAACAAAACAATTGTCACTGAAATTGTTCCTTGTGAAATTTGCAACATTTTGATACCAAGGTCGACATACTTTTGACGATGATATAGACACTTTGACCTTGAGCCTTGGTGTTAACCCTTGGGCTTCGATTGCTATACCAGCACAAGTTGTTTTCATTGAGAGACGACGCGATTTGCACTGTGTTTGACTTGGAAGCGAATATTAACCCATGTATTTTCCGATAAGAATTCCTCTGCACAATATGTTATTTTTCTTATTTATACTAGCTCAAAACTGGTGTAATTTCGGGGACAGTTGCATTAAGTAATGAAACTCTTACGCTTTATCCAGTGTTTGACCGCAAAATTTTGTCAATATATTCTGCGGCTTCTGTAGAAAGGCCGTCGTCTCTGAGTGTGCAAATGTTACTGGTTCTGTACAAGCCCGTCGCTCCCCAAGCGGCGTTTTAATGGTCACCAAAGGTCAAAAGAAAAATGGCAACATCGTTTTTCTGAATAGTCAGATCCCGTAGAATCCGTAGAATATGTTTATATATGTTGCCAAGAATTAACATGAACTTCACAAAATTTTACATTGGCCCCCCGACTAACAAGTATTTTCTTCTGTATGTTTGCTCTCCCATATGAACCATACACAACAGATTTGTCTGTCACAAGGCACACAGATAGAATTTATTTTACAACGAGTCAACGTTTGACTACCAAATTTTCACAGTGGTATCCTTGCACATTTTACTTGATTCTAGAATAATTGCACTCTAAGTTGTTGACTACCCCAATCATATCATTTACCTTTAAGGGAAATAGTTACAAAATATGAGAGAGGGAAAGAGAGAGAGAGCATGGTACACGGCGGTGTATCATGTCAACTAGTTTCACTGTTTGGACCAGGTAGAGCACATGCTGATCCTCTTTCCTCCTTGTGATTGCCCTCACCAGATATAAGTAAATGTATGCAAAAGGGAGTCGGAGGAGTCACCCGACACCCCCTCCCCCAGACAAACGGAAATAAAAAAAAATACTCATTTTTGTCACAAGACATTTTTTCGAGGGCCTTTTCACAATAGCAAACCGGTAAATGAAAAAAGAAATGATCAGAAACACTTTAATCGTATCTCGAGTTATTCATTGTGAAAAAGCCCCAAAATTATGTTCAAGACTTACCCAGAAACACAAAACAAAACATGGATATACCAGTGACCGGTGATGATAATGGCTTGACAAAACTCGGCCTCATTCATACTACTCAACACGTGCTTCTAACCAGATTGGATTGTCTTTGAAAGTGACGTTAACGATGAATTAGTTCTAGTTCCAAACGGGCTGTTTAATTGGATACAAGACAAATTGTGACGAACGAACTTTTACCACATTGTCATCTATGCCCTCGATATCGCCAGGCAATCACATTTACGAATCGTTTACTTACATTATGAGCATGCGTAGGTTAATATTAAAGAACGTTATTATTTTTAAAGGCAGGATGTCTCTTTTGCACGTCTAAAATTTAACATTGTACAAATACACTGGTATATAGAAGAAAATGCTATTTAAGAACCTTCACAAATGTGTAGGAGCTTTAAACTCAGTTTTAGTGAAATTTTAGTAAACAATTGATTTTAATTTGATTTTCTGTCTCGTGAGACTATTCTACTAGTAGTACTAATCTATTTTTAGACAGTACTTGTAGTTCTCTGACAGTGCCATACATTACATGTAGTGCAATAGATATACATGTAGATGACCTTACATTCCTTCTAAATTTACATGCCAGCACAGCCATCTGGCACTGTAATCAGCCTGATACCCATAGATGTTGTGGGACCATGATATGCAGTACCGACAGTGTGCCTAGAACATACACTACACAAGTATTGGTTTCTTGCAGATATTTCAAAATCAGGACAAATTCTGATCTTTAGATTTCACAGGCAAGTACTTTTTAAATATCCTAAGGGTATGAATAACGTTTTGCTGTGTTATGGGAGGGTTGCAAATAAGATTCCTTACCTTAAAATGTTTTAACCACAGCGTGAAGAACACAATCATCCCTGATAACGTTAGGGCAGTCAGTTATATGTGATCGAACTTTTACCTTTTTATCAACATTTGTGGTTTTGCACATACCTTTTCACCTTTATATCAGCATCTGTGGTTTTACAGCACTCTGAACATTGTTGTATTTAACAGACATTTTGCAGTCCAATATTCTAGATAATTTATGAATTACCATGGTTGGTTTTCATATTAACTTATGCCAAAATAATCTTAAAGACACAAGTCATCATTCTGTCACTTCAATTTGAAAAAAAAAATGTCAAAACTACCTGATATCTGAACTTCATAATGGACAAATAGACATCCTAGCCTACAAAAGTTGGCAGGTTATGACACTGGAAAGGCATGCATGGATGAACATCTCTCCTGATTTATTGCTCGGTCCGAGTATACAGTTGTCACACCCAATTAGTCTATGCAAGGAAATATTGCTTTCCCCCTATTTTCCCATATCTAAAAGTGACTAGGAACACAAATCTTTATATTCTTTTGTACAAAGAATACAGAAAACTTATTTGAAAATTTTTAGTGAAATATTTGTTTTTATCCTAACGAGCTTCCGCTTTTTTCAGGGGTTCCAATTCCAAACCATATGTAAGCTGTTTTTAATGTACAAAATGACTGTTTCTGTGTAAAATTGTTCTTATATGGTTGAATAAATGAAAAAAAAATGAAAAATTCTTCTTTGTGCATTTATATGTTTAAACAAAATAATAGGTGTAATAGCACTCAGAAAATAGCATGCAACATTTTCTCTACATTTCCTTACATTACGATGAAATATAATTTTCTCTACATGTATATTTTTGAATTTGTTTATGCAAAACAATTATGTTTAGGTCTGTTGGAAATCCAACTGCAAAAGAACCCCCAAACCACTGAGAAGAAAATGAAAAAAAAAAGTTTTTAACAAATGAAGAGCTCGTTTCCAAAAGGTACTACATCCATTTTTGGTCAAAATGGATTTTTTGGCATTAATGTACTCATTTTCAGTAGCTCTATACACTACTACTAACAATTTTGCTGAATTTTTAATTGCAAAGTTGTAAAAAATGGCACTCAAAAATCAGTTCGGTTCCAAAAGGTACTACATCCATTTTAGTTCGGTTCAAAAAAGGTACTACATCCACGTTCATTGGGAAAGGACCAATCAGAGAGCAGTATTGACTTGATCTTCTACCAGCCTTCTAACCTTGGATTTTGGCTTTATTGCGAAAATGACCAAAAATGAAATGGAGTGGGTAAAAACAAAGGCGAAGTGACCAAAAACAGCAGATAGAGTAAATCGGATTTCATGTAGTCCCATGTATATGTTTTCACGTGTGTAGTTAGTGTGGGTTGTATTGAGTTTGTATAAACATGTATACATGTATGATGTGTGTATTTTGTTTGTTTGTTTGTTTGTCTGTGTGTGTGTGGGGGGGGGGGTGACTGATACCTTTGTACAAATGCTTATAGTCCGGTAGCCAAGGGGGTTAACCTTGTTTTAGGGTCTATAGTTTTTTTCTTTGCAGATTATGATTCCCAAGACCATCAATTTAAACAATCTGAAAACTGACACTCTGTCAGCCTTGGGCAATTTGAGATATATGGAAAAAACAAAATGGCCGCCAAAATGCCTTATTTTCAATAGAAAAATTAAAAAGCAAGTGTTTGTTAGAGTAATGGGCTATTAGTTGTGTATATTTTCAGAAGTCCATTACCTCAGACAAGTCTAATAGTGTTGTATCATCAAAGATGACATGTTAATTTGCATATTTCCAAGAAAACTCTATGTTAGTCTCATTTCCAGACCCTGCGAGTTTTCCTTACCTATAAGTACATGTAGACACACTACGGGCGGGTGAGTTATCCGAGGCCTGTGATGTCAGGCCAATGGAGCCTCAACACACATGCTTAGTTATCTTAATGATTCATATGGCCATTAATTCAAACGATCTTATGATTGACACTCTGTTAGCCTTGAGCGATTAGAGTTACATGATTATGCAGGAAAACAAAATGGCCGCTAAAATATGCCTGATTTTTGTCCAGAAAATCAAAAGTCAACCTTTTGTTTTAGAAACTATACCAGTTGAGTATATTTTAAAAGTCCAGTACCTTAGGCAAGACTTATAGTGTTGTGTCATTACAAATGACATGTTAATTTGCATATTTTAAAGAAAACACTCTGTTAGTCTCAGTTCCAGGCCCTGCGACTGTTCCTTTCTCTGAGACGCATTCGGTGTGATGAGCACCCGAGGTCTGTAATGTCAGGCTCATGTAGCCTCAACGCACTATAGACTTAGTTCAAGTTGACTGAAAACTGTAGTTTCCCTAGTACATGTAGTATAGGATTGGTTAATTCAAACTTCTGGAAGCCAGACCAGCAAACTGTCAGCACTGGACAATACATGTACGTACAAACACAAAATGGCTTCCAAACTAATTGATTTTTACACACAGAAAACATATTTAGTAAGGATTTTGACTGCATGGAGGTCTGTATCTCTGTGGCGATATTCCAAGTCTGAAAAGGTGCCATAATAACTCGAGATAAAAGATGACATACTAATTCTCATAAATCAAGATGGCGGTCAAATGCCAAAAGTTGTAATTCATATTTCCATTTAAAAGAAGCATTTTCCCTCCTTTGTTTGGTTCAGTTGAGGATAATAGACATGCAGCTCGTTAATAAGCAAATGTACAAATTCTGCTAGTCCTTATTGACGGGTGATGTATGCGGCTTAACCATGTGTCTATCTAATAGCAACTATCAAAGCTTTCATGGGAAGTTGTTGCACCACACAGTATTGAATGCGGCAGTTAGGTCTGTAAGTATGGCTCCAGCATTTTTATAAGGTCTAATCATTGTTGTATGTGAGAAGGGTCACTTGACCCTGTCGTTGATATGCCCTGTGGAAACCATTACGTTCATGACGCAGCTGGATGTAAAAGATAAAATCTATCCTCTTGAAAATCAGTTACTTTATCTACGGAACATATCACACAGACGGGCCTGAGGTCCCTGTGTCATCTTTGATTTTAGAACGAGGACAATCATGGTGACATTCTGCAAGCACCAAGTACGTTAAGGTGAGCTCCATTACAGAAGCAGGAATAGCCTGGCGGTTTACTTATCAGAATAAACAAAATAATGCACTGTCTTCGATATCCAAAATTTTTCTTTTCAACTTATAATTTTAGCCAATCGCCTCCAATCGGGATGCGATGGAGTTTGAACTTACTGAGATCTTTTATTTGTAGGACAGTGTTCTACCAGTAGGGTAAATGATGGATAACTTTACACTTTGAGTGGACTGGATGAATTCGATTGATTTGAAAGTCTCGACCCAGCAACAGGGGATTGACTGCCAGGTTGTCCTATAATGCTGCTGCCTTGTATATGCATATACTCAATAGCTTATCTGCAAGCATAAGGTTGGGAAAATGCTCATTTGTTTTAGATTTTCCTAACACTGGATCGTTATGCAATTCCCAGTGCATCATCAATGAAACCGGGTTGTCATACCACCAATGATATGATCAAATCCCTTTGAATTCGATAGTTAATATTTTAGGTAAGTTACAGTTTTGATGTTACAGGCACCATCATTCATAGTTGTCTGGTATGGACAATCAAAGGCTACAAAGGCATTCTCATCAGGGGACGGATTAGCCATGCAGAAATACCATTTACCACGCTCATAAAAAAGAGTCTACAGTAATAACAAACTGACAGTGTACTCGAAGACAGCGGAATTATACAGAGCCTGCGTGTGTACTCAGTCCCTATCAATTTGGCCGGAAAGGAGACTCAGCACTTCCAGTTCCACGTAGGAAGCAGCTTAAGACCGATCCTAGGCATCCAAATGGATAGATTGTGTCAAACAGCAATGGCCTTAGTTGTGCTACCAAGATATACCCAGCATAGTCCAGCTGTAACTTCACCTCCACTGGCTGATCCTTGTTTAGCGGCACAGGATGGCAGGATGTATTGCCCAATAATCTGCAGTACCAAAGAGCTCGCTTTGGAGAAGAGGTCAGTTGTGGAGGCCTTCAACCCCGCTTCAAGGATGTGTGTAAGGGAAATAAGGAAGCTGTAGGCATGGACATCAGCAGGTAGGGGGAGGTTGTAATCAAAGGACCACAATCAATGGAAACTTAACCTCATAATGGCCATTGCAGAGGAGAAGCAGAATTAGAACTCGACACCAAAGAGCAACGTCTACACACCGTAGGTAGGGCAAGGACGATCCACTCACACACAGCATTTTCAAGTGTGAAATGCATTTCTCCACAGCTGAAGTAGGCGCTGCAATATACCAACTTAACCAGTCTTTCCAGATGCAGATATCACGACAAACGGATGCTGACGATACATTTGCCATTGTAAATACATACAGTGACGATGGATACTATAGGAAGAAGGGCAGCCTCACCATGCCTCGTATGCTATAGAAATTGAAAACTTACACCCGACATTAGGCTTAATTGTTAACAAGTTGCATTTGTGAAAGTAAAAGACCATGTTCGTGCATAATTGTTATTGCATAATTATATTAATCTGTTGAAGGTTATTGGCAGTGATAAAAGGTTTGTTCCAACAAACTGGAATGCTAAAACAAACCGATAAATAGTATTACAATGCAATGACTCCACAAGAACCATCTCATCATCTCCGGACCACATTCTGTGGTCATAAACCAGTGATCTTGATAATACATTGATTTTTTTTTCTTCTGAAGATGTGCAGCTGGAATTATAAATATTTTCTTGAGAATCATGGTTCGAAAAAAGAGAACCCTTCTCCTATCAGGAGCTTTAACAAGTACTGAAAATGCTTTAGTAATCATTGATTTAATGAAATTAAAATAATTGATATAGAAATGATAATTCTTATCTAAGGATTAAAATATAAAAATGGAACGATTTCGTGTAATGTTTACATTACCAATTTGGGCAGCATACGATACACCCATACATTCTTGAAAAAGTTGAAAGTACACCAAAAACACTTAGAGCCTTACACCAATCTACACTTACTAGTGAGAAATAATCACGACATCTTAACTTAAGCTAAATTCTGATACTATGGTTATCGTTGCTAAGTCGCAGATGTATATTACAGTTTTTGCATTTTGCCGCAAAAAATCTTGGATACATGCAAATTTATGTCATCTTTGACCATGCAATCTTACCAGACTTTTCTCAGTTTGTCAGTTTCTCAGATGGCCGTTTAGATATAATCCCCAAAATATTTTGTGTGTGTAAAAAATGGACCTCAGTCCACAACAAAACAAATTATTTGGGTGGTTATTTTGTTTTTGATACGTATTTCAAATTGACCAATGCTGACAAAGTACCATCTTGAAAATTTCAACCTCATTTTAGATTATACAACTCTATCATACATCTTAAGGATTTTTTTTACCAAAGGAAATTAACTTAACTTATTTTGTTTGCATACCTCAAATTGCTCTACGCTAACAGGGTGTCAATATGAAGATCTTTCAAACTAATAGTCATGGAAATCATAAACATAAAGATTGTATGTTGAGGCTACCGGCTGAGCCAAACATCACAGGCCTCGGGAGCTCATCCGGTCGCAGTGCGTCTATTGCAAGGAAGGTACAGTCGCAGGGTCTGGAAATGAGACTAACAGGGTTTTTTCTTTAAAATATGCAAATTAACATATTATTTGTAATGACACAACACTATCAGTCTTGTCTAAGGTATTGGACTTTTAAAACATACACAACAGGTAGTTACTAAACACAAAAATTTGACTTTTGATTTTCTGGACAAAAATCGGGCATTTTGGTGGCCATTTTGTTTTTCCTGCATACCTCTAATTACTCAAGATTGACAGAGTGTCAATCATAAAATCGTTTAAATCAATGGCCATAGGAATCATAAACATAACTTAGCTAAGACTGTGCGTTGAAGCTACACGGGCCTGACATCACAGGCCTCGGATACTCACCCGCCCGTAGTGCGTCTACGTGTTCTTATGAGGAAGGAAAAGTCGCAGGGTCTGGACATGAGACTAGTAACATAGTGTTTTCTTGGAAATATGCAAATTAACATGTCATCTGTGATAATACAACACTATTAGACTTGTTTCAGGTAAGAAACTTCTAAAAATTAACACAAATAATAGTCCATTACTGAAACAAACACTTGACTTTTAATTTTTCTATTGAAAATAAGGCATTTTGGCGGCCATTTTGTTTTTTCCGTATATCTCAAATTGCCCAAGGCTGACAGAGTGTCAGTTTTCAGATTGTTTAAATTGATGGTCTTGGGAATCATAATCTGCAAAGAAAAAAACTATAGACCCTAAAACAAGGTCCAGCCCTAAATCTGGATTTGGCTGCCGGACTATTACATGTGTTAGAGATAATGTGCATGTGTGTGTGTATGTA
>JZLH01S0156968.1:6924-19017 GCA_001188425.1 Eucidaris tribuloides
GTGTGTGTGTGTTGTGTGTGTGTGTGTGTGTGGTGTGTGTGTGTGTGTGTGTGTGTGTGTGTGTGTGTGTGTGTGAAACTTGGTGAAAGGGAGGGAGGAAGAATGTAGGATGCACGCAAGTAGCTCAGCGTCTCAACCCCCTTTTTTACATTAAGTACAAAACAGGAACTACCACAGATACATAGTATTAATGGTATTTCTCCATTGTTTTGGACAATGACCTTTTTTTTCAAAAAATCTAGTTGGCAACATAATGATTTTGAGTAAGCAGGGGTCGTGTTGCATGGATCAAGGTCATTGTCATTGATAAACTCACCAGGATTTTGATATTGCCAAACATTGCGTACTAAGTAGACTTCTTAGCGTGCCTTTGCGTAACCGTCTACCTAAAGTGGTTTTACCACGTCCCCTGCCGCGTAAATACCACGTACCTGCCAAAAGCAGGTATTATAACAAAGAATTACAAAGATTAAAACGCAAAATACAGTCAAGATGTGACTTTCGACCAGGTCTTGTGGTAACAAAGTACCCATTAAAGGGAGAAGGCACCGACAACTAACAGGCAAAAGTTAAGAAGACATTTGAGTTCTTGCCAACCAATCAGATCGCACGTACACAATGCTGAAACCGACCTTGCTGAGTGTGAGTGTCACACAGTAGCCCTTATTTAGGCTGTCTTTATCACCATATACCATAATTCCCACAATACTCTCAATGCCTCTTTATTTCTTAACTTATGCCTGTTAGTTGCCGGTGCCTTCTCCCTTTAACACTCCCCCGCTATGCCTTCTTTAATCACGTCAAGAGAAATCATATTTTATTTTTATTACCCATACATCAAATTTCACGGAAAACATTGTAATCGTAAACGTTCCAATTATGACTTTATTTGGTTGAATGGCTTTCGGTTCCCGTACATGGAACCGCAACGAGCATGGTTTTGTGTCCCCAGTGAAAGCGGTCACGCCAGTGGCGTAAACAGGATTTTTCAAAAGGGGTGAATGGGACAGAAATAAGATTTGATCGAATTACACAAACATAGTTTATTGTTAAAGCCGAAGTTTAGTTTTGGGATTTTTTTGTTATTTGAAAGCTTTATGCCCCAAAGTCATAGCCCTGCAATAATAGATTCTGAATGTCTCTAGTTTTTTTTAATTTATACATTGTATATACATGTATATAACTATATTAACTATATATATATAACTATACTAACTATATAACTATATTTTATATTACAGCATCCAAAGGGTTAAAAAGGCTTTAAGGTTACATGTGTTATATCTCATCTGAAAGAGCAGACTGCTGGCTCTTTCAGATGAGGTATAGCTCATATAACCGTTTTAATCCGTTTTTTTTTTTTTTTTTTTTTTTTTATTAATTTTTTTTTAGGCATTTGGGCTTTTTTTTTTTTATTTTTTTATTGTGTTTATTTTTATAAGGGTTTTGTTTTTATTTTTGTTTTTTTTATGTTTTATTTTTTTTTTTTTTGGATGCTATAATGTGAAAATATAGGCTGAAAATGTCCGGGGGTCCCCCCGCCCGACATTTTTCATTAATTTAATTTAAAAAAAAAACGCAAAGACAAAAAGAAGGTTATATGAGTATATACCTGCATCTGAAAGAGCAGAGCCTGCTCTTTCAAGATGGGTATAACACATGCCAACTTTAAAGCCCTTTTAAGGCCCTTTAGATGGCTATCATATAATAATATTAGTCGAAAAATCTCGGGGTCGCCCGCCGAGAATTCTTTCATTAACAGAGTTAGTCCACTTCTAATTAAAAAAAAACGCTCTAAAGACATTCAGAATCTATTAATTGCAGGGTTATGACTTTGGAAGGCATAAAGCTTTCAAATAACGAAAAATCCCAAAACTGAAACTTGGCTTTAATGCTGGAGAATGTTTGGGTGTAGTCTCCAGGACAGGGATGAAGTAGTGTACGTCGTAAATCCTGTTGATCAAACTTCTACCGTCTTTTTATTTATTTCCCTTTTACTTGTCGATTAATAGGGGTTCCATGCCTCCCCTTGGCCCCCATTGGCTACGCAGTTATGGATAATGTCGCAATGTCTGAAACTACATATAGAATCGGTGATTGGGCGTCAAAACGTATTAAGCAGCAAACATATTATTGCGGACGTAATTAATCTTGGTTGGACAAATTAGGAAAACATCAAACTTCTAGTAAAAACATCACAATTAATTATGCGAATGATTGGGCGACTGGAAAAAAATATTGTTTTCATGGTTTTTCCTGTTCTGTCATGAAAATGAACAGAACAAACGAAACGACATACATGCGCATTCACATTAACAATTGCATATTAATGCACGCTACTGGTAAAATAAAGTGACAATTAATTTCATTCATGTCAAATCAAGTCAAGAATGAAAGGATACAATTTATGAAAAAGGTATAACAACGCAATACGTGAAAAGGTTGACAGAAACTTTTTCCCAGTAAATACATCAGGGGGGTGTTTCATAAAGCTGTTCGTAAGTTACGAACGACTTTACGAACGACTGGTGATACTTTCTTGGGTGCTAATTAGTTTCTCATGCATTTCCATGTACCACAAGAAGGTATCACCAGTCGTGCGTAAAGTCGTTTGTAACTTACGAACAGCTTTATGAAACAACCCCCAGGTGTTTTTCAGCTTTGATTAAGTTAATGACAAACCAAAATATCTTTTCCCCCCAAATATTGAGTATAATAACCTGACAGTTTAAATGATAATATACAGTAAAGAGTAATAAAACACGACTTTGAAAAGTGGTACAAATGTAATTTTGAAATTGGGCTAGTATTTGTTTAAATGTGCTCAATTTGACGTGCTTATTGTCGATAGCATTTATACCTCCCCCACGAAAAAATGGCTACTAAATTATCAATCAATGATTTTATTCATTGCGGCACCAATAAACCATGTACCAAAAAAAGTCAGTGATCATAATATACAATTTGAACAAAATAATAATTATATTAGTGGAACCCATTCGTGACTTAAATGTTCTAATGTATAATTTCAGAGCACAGTAGGATGGATAATTCATCAAACTTATTTCAAAGCAGAAAATCCCCACCGAAATGTAAAATGCAGGAAAATTTTAAAAATGATAAATAGGTCATTCTGTTTAAACAGTATTCAAATTGTGCGGGAAGTGATACCATACAACTTTATCCATCTTTAGTCTTAATCCACCTGGATAATGATATACATCGTTTAAGCGGTTGGATCCAATGAGATTACAACTTTAAACGGATCCATGCAATATAAGATTGGAAATTTGGTGTCATTCATCAAACCATTTCAATTGTAATGTAATATTTGAGGTTTAACTTTAAGATTTCAATTTTCAGTTACATAAAAGATGATGATTATCACATTACATCAGCTCTTTAATAGCATTACTATCTGTTTCTGCATGTTGTTTTCTAAATGAATTTTCTCATCAATTCACTATTAATAAAGGATCTCATCTGCAATCTTAGAAAAGGGTTCGTTTCAGAACCATTTTTCTCACAATAGCAGAACCATTTTTGTGTGCTTATAGCACCTTTTCGACCAACAAACGGTTCGTGTCACGGTGTTAGCACTGTTTCGGACAAAATGGTGCTCATTCAAACCTTTCTTACGTTAGATGGTTCTGATAAGTACCACAATTAGTGCCAATATTGTGACCAAATTGAGAACATTTTGCTGAACATTTTTTCGTAGAATGTGAAGATTCCTACATCGATCGTGATAGAAAATTCCCAGGTCTCTTTTCTTCACGTTGAGCCCCACGCGTCTCACATTTGGCTTTGGGCGTAACCCGTCAGATACGTTTACATCTCTTCTTCCCATCAGTGTCGACAAGAGAATACAAATCGGAAGCAATCGATAGTTCAACGATTTGCTTCTCGTAATTTTAAGATCATCACCTGTCTTTCGTAAATCCCTTTTACCGAGGGAAATGTCGGGACTTTTCTGGAGGTGTAGGACGTCCATTTGTGTGTTTATCAGAGTAATCTGGATGCGTGTGTGGTATTTCCAGAACCAGGGTATAACGCGTACCTCGACCAAATTGAACCTCGTAAAGATGATTTCCGGGTGCGTTCAATGCCAAGTTCATGCCTCCGCTGTGCCCGCCATTTTGGCGTGCTGAGCGATAACGCGCTTCTGCTTAAACTCCAAATCAACTTTCGCAACTGAATCTAGTCGACGTAACCTTAAAGGCATCGGTTAAAAGACTTGAGTACTGGTTGATGATGGGAAATCTTTCATTAGATTTCCCCATTTCGTTGGTTTCCAGGTGAAAAGCATTATCACTTTTGCGTTATAATATGGGAATAGTTCACTTTAGTTGTAGGCTTTGAAGTATATGGTTTGAAAACAGGCGATGCTAAAAATATGTTGTTCTGGAAGTACACAATCTCATTATCTTTAACATTGTGAAAACATTAAAAAATTCCAACTTTGATGTCTGAGCTACATGATATACCAGAGTTTGAAACTTTGAATGAACAAATGAGTACCATAAAACACAAAACTTCAGACAGTTACATTGTTGCTACGTACAGATAAATATCAATGCCTGAATTAATATCTTGGGAACAAAAAAAACTATATCACAGCAGTGTAAAAGAAAATGATCCTCATAGATTTTACACCTTTTTTAAAGCGCTAAATAACCGTTGAACTGCATTTTTTTTCAGGGGTTCCCTTTTAGGCTTTAGGAGAAGCACATAGCACGGAGAATCATGTATCTCATTTTTTTCAACGTGGGAACATTGTTAAACAATGACTTTAACAAGAGAGAGGGAGAGAGTCAGGATATTTGTATTAAGGGCTTCACCTCTGAGTGTGTTTGGGAGAACAGATGCATCGCCTACATGCATTATTGAATGGACAGACCACCCCAAGTGTGGTAGGCGTGAGCATCACAGTTTACTCCATGTGAAGTTTAACCATCATGCGTCAAAAAAAGAAAAGAAAAAAAAAGATGAAAGGCATTCATGAAATACCAGGTATAACTGATGTAGTCCGTACAGTATGAAACTGTTGTTTTGAACGATGTAAAAATACACACACATGTGAAGCAATATTGCTATCGGACATAGTCTCATGCGTTTGTCGTTTACAAAACAATGCTATAAAGATTTTAACGGGCTTTTCACGGCCGCTTTAACTTGGGAATCTTGCGGCGACCGAGCGGCCTGTGTGTCAACGTCATCGCAATATTTCATCCCTGAATACTCTATTAGGCATCCGTATGTCATGCTTGTCGCTTCGAATTGGATTTATTCTAGGGAAGAAGGAGGAAGGATGGGATTGGTCTGTGAGGGGTGGCAACAAAAGATGATGGAGAGGATCGTGGTATCTGTAGAGGTGTATGAGTGATGGCAACAAGGTTATTTGGTAAACCCTTGTGATGCAATGCACTATCTTTCTTTCCCTTCTCAATTTTCCTCCTCCTCCTCGCTCCTCCATCTTCCTCTTCCTCCTCCTCCCCCTCGCTCCTCACCGCCTCCTTTTATCTTCTTCTTCTTCTCTTCTTCTCTTGCTTCTTCTTCTTCTCTTCTTCTTCTTCTTCTCTTCTTCTCTTCCTCACTCTTTTTTCTTCTGCTTCTTCTTCTTCTTCTTCTTCTTCTTCTTCTTTACTTCGTATCTTTCTTCTTCTCCTTCTTCTTCATTCGCTCCTCCTGCCCTGTAATTGATCTTCTTCTTCTCGCTTCTTGATCTTGTTCCTTGCCCCATCCGCCATTTCAAAACCCAATAAGCTCAGTATATAATATTTGATTGAAAAGGCATCAAATCAGGCGATGTAACCAGTTCGTGAAATGTACATGTGAAGGTCTGTAACAATATCACATTATTTACCTTATTTTAGTCTAAGTGTCATGCTTTTTATTGCACTTTAGTCTTTTAAGTAAGTAACTACACATGGAGGATGTTGGAGGAAAGACAGATGAATTACGTTTTAGCCTCTTGGCATTATCTGTCTTGACTGGTGGAGGACTGAGGACTGAGGATTGTTTCAAGTGTCAATGATGGTTTTTCCGAAGGGAGTGGGGTATACTCTTTCCAATTCAATCTTCATCAGTCAGGGACCTTGCCGTTTTTACACGCTAATATTCCGGCGATGTATTTCAATAATACACGATTTTGTCCTCCAAAGAAAACTTGATATGTTTCCCATTAGCAGTCCGAGTTAACTTGATAAATGTGATCTACATCTGCGACCCAATTGATGAAAATGATCTATCACGAACCCACTTATCCCCATTAAGGGTGATAGAAGTCGTACCAACCGATTTGTGCTCGTGGCGCGTGCCATTCGGTATTGGATGGAAATCTGTCGCCGACTTGGATTACATTTTTTGTCTCAACTTTGTTGAAATTGTTATGTAGAAGTTTTTCTCCCAGCTGTTCGTTCAAATAATGAAACTGATTACACATTGGCAGCTACAGAATAGCAAGCCATGTTTGTTTTGTGACTTTGGTTTTTGATACAGGTCAGGAACTCTTCCATGGAACAGATCGTTCTGCTTCCTATGTAGGCTTATTTCCTCAAATAATCTTGAACACATATTTTTGATTACTAAATGATGCTATGTAATACACCTGTGATAGAAATGACAAGATGCGCTCTCAGAAAGTTTGGTTAAAAGGTGAACTAAACCAGCGGTTAATTAAAAAAATGTTCATACCTTTTTGTACGCAATATTTGTAATCCGACCTTTGGTTGGTTCACCCGTTAACCAACCTGACCATTTTTGACTTTCAGAGAGTGCCATGCGCCTAGTGAATCATGAAACAAAGATTTTCAAAATATCAAATCTACTTGAGTTGTTGAAAAGAGTAATATTTGAAATTTTGTATTGAGTCTCGCACTGTGTATTTGTTTTGATATTAGCAATATTAGCAATATTACCGATTCACATCATTCACTACTGTGTATAGTTACTTGATAATCATGGTAATTAATATATGGTGATATGGTAACTAATTACACCTCAAAAGTCTGGAAAATACATTGCGACATTTCTGAGCGTATAGTGGTCATGGGAAATTAACGAATAAACAAGTTTGTTTATAAATTAAATTTATGAGAGGAGATGAATGAAAGCAAAAATTTGGCAACGGTATGTGCTTGTAAATGGTGCCAATATAAAATGACTGCTTTTGGAAATTGGAATTAAAACCGTTCCAAAACTCACCGAATTTTTGACGCCTTAGAAAAGTTTGACCCTTGTACAAATCTGGGTCACCACGTACGGATTGTTCGATAAAACTAGTTGTTGGAGATTAATTATGATTTGTTTCCATGATACTGTAAAATTGTTGATCAAAATAAACTTTCGTAATTAGTGGTGATATGAGAATCAAATGTAGTAATTTGCGGTTCGTCTTGTGGAGTCCTTACTCCGAGCTGTATCAATAAATGAGTAACGTAAATGAAATATTGAACATTGACCGATATAAAAAAAAGTACCGAAATTCTGGGACAATGATCACGACAGCTGTATTAAAATGCAATCATATACAAACCTCGATATTTCAAGAGAATATATTCGTGAGACATTTACCCCTAGGGTATAAATATGACTTCGGTACTTTTGGCGAAGGACGAGGTATTACTGATAGTACACTAACCTTAATTATTTGATAGAGGCTTCAGGACAAAAATAAAAGTACACCCGAAACATTTGGTTATGGTGTCTTTGAACCTAAGTCTGCCATTTGTCCACTAAATCATTTCCAATCTGACGTGTCTCCTTATTACCTCTGCCACATCCTTGCTTGTGGTAATAGAGATTAAATCACTTGAAATCAGTTTTTATTTCTTTTTTATTTAGTCTGACGATTATTTTTCCCCTGGGTATCTTTGCGGTACTGACACTTTCCGTATTGCAAATCACATCATGCCGACAAAAGTTGAACATAAAAAGAGAGAGAGAAAAAGAGAGCCCGGGAATGTCCAGCGCGGGAGTTATAATAAGACCTGTGCTTCAACGGAATTAATTTCACTCTAAATTCCCTAGATTGCAATAGATTGTGATCAGGTACCAATCCAAAATTGGATTTAAATTTTCAATCTAAAAGATTTAGAATTTAACCTTATTCGATTGAAAATTTCAATTCACTTTCGGTTTGGTCCCTGACCAGAATCCGTTAGATTTGCTTTCAATCTAAGGGGTAACATGAGTAAGGAATTTAGAGATTTGATATCGGAGTATAACGAAGATATGGATACGTATACGACTGGTGTATATTCTGCACCAAGGAAAGTACAATTTTAATGTAAAAACAAAATAATCCATCATGAAATAGAAATTGTTAGTGCCTTCAATGCATTTGTGCAAGACCTTTCAGTGAGGATACATGTATTCGCGTTCACAATCCCATAATACACAAAGACCCAATATTGTCCCCGCTTAACTAATTAATTAAATTAACTAAACACTTCTTAAAGCCAAAGTATATTTTTGGCAAATGGTAAAAAAAATGAAATTCTCTGTAGTTAGTTATGTTTTTACGTAGACATACATGTATCTATCAATGCCCTGAAAAATACCTCGCTCTGAAGCTCTCGCATTTTTGAGAAATGACTCAAAATGTTAAATGTCAGGGGACCCCAACATTTCCCATATAGGTAATAGTATATTCATACCGCTACATGTTCTCCTATGATTTAAACATCACAATTTGTCACCATAAATAATTTTCAATATGTTTGATGTTGTTTCCTGATGTCTGGGGTAACAATAGGATACTTTATGAACCACTGACGAAAATGTTGTTTGATCGACCAAAACTATAGGTCTACTGTGGCTTTAATCGAGTGAGTTTTTTCGCAGTTTTAGGCAAGTGATACATGAAGATCTACTGATGATAGTCCTTGGTCACATTCACGGATAGCTATACTTAAAGCTTCATCATCTACCATAGGTCACTGACTTGGTTCAATTTATTGCCTGATGAATCCTTAGAAAACAGGTTCATGACAGCTGAAGATGATGGTATTTGGGCAGTTTGTAGCTTTCTTTTTTCTTTGATGGAGAAGGCGAGGGCGGGGGCGTAATTCTTGTAGCTCTCTAGCTCTTTTATGGCAGTTACTTATTTGTAGAATGTTCGTAAATATTTGGTTACCATTTCCGTAATCATTAATCGTGTGGCATGTTTTGTTCCCCTTTTTGAGCTTTATTTTCCTTGGCAGAATCAAATAATTTGATGATGGTTATTGTGGTTCCTCTTGTCGTTTGAAGTGAATCTTTATGCAAAGAACACGAAGTTTGAATGCAAAGCAGATGATTAACGATATCGAAATGAATTGGGTTTCACACATTCACACATATATTTTCTCCCTCTTTTAATGTTTCTATATAATCGTCTTTCGCTTAGGGGGTTAATGTATATAAGTTACTCTTGTGACTTTCTATTGACTTCCTCCACATTATTTCGTATCTTATGTGAATACCTGTTTTGTTTCTATTTTGTATATAACCTTCATTTTATCACTTGTATGTACATCAAAATTGTTTTTTAATGTGGAAATAAAGTTGAATTTGAATTTGAATTTGAATCCGAAACTATGGCTAAATAAAGTACTCAGATTACATTTTGGTACTTTCCGAAAGGCATAAGTAGTTATTTCAGGGTTGAAATTATAAGCAAAGGATGTGTTCAAGTTTCAAATTGTTAATCTTCACTACTTAGCAAAACAAATTTCTCCTCTTTGCCATGATCAAAATATATGATTATAATACTTGGCAACCTGATTTTTGTTCTTTGTCAGAACTAAATTTGCATTGGTTGCACTACGTCTCTATGCTAACTGATGTTACCACTAAGTCAATTCTTAGAATTCAATTATTCAACTCGCGAATATATGCATAGCCCAGAAGGAAACTGTAATTTATGGTCAAGCAAAATGGGGTTATGAACCGTAATTCAATCAACGCACTGACATTCAAGTCACATCTCAATCTCACATGTTGTGCATGTGCGCGCATGTGACTGGAAAGCACATTAGATCGGTTCACCTGTTCTGGAACAACCCAAGCGCTTCATCGTGGTTTGTTTTATTACTCTTTTTTTTCTTCCAGTGAACTTGAGCTTCACGATTTTGATGGATGATCTGTACGACATGTCATTGGCTTTTGTTTATTTTGCTTACTCTAAGATGCAGCGTCAGCAGTGATGTTAAGTTTCTTCAGCTGCTAGGTGCAACACTGATTCTGTACACTGAGCTGGTGGAAAAAGGCCACGCACACATGTTCAGGCTTAAAGACACTGTGTAACATTGTGAAAGCTACATTTTTAAAATAAAATTGTCAAAATTTGATATCTGACGTACATGAGTGTTTGAATGAACAAAAAACACTATGACACAAAAATTTACACAGAAGACACTGTTCAACATTGTGGAAAGCTACATTTAAAATAAAATTGTCAAAATTTGATATCTGACCTACATGAGTGTTTGAATAGACAAAAAACACTAGAACACAAAATTTACACATATGCTGCCACTAGCGTAATTATTTTCAGGTAAATATTTTCAGACCTACTTTTTAGATCTTATTTGAGACACTAGGTGGCATGGAAGATCATGCAGCTCAGATTTTCTAAAACTGAAAACATTGTTAAACGATGCTTTAAAGATTGTGTCCATAATTTGCACGCCATCGAAATGAACGGCCAAATAAGTTAACATCATAAATTTGAACATTTAATCTCCATCTCTCACAAAAGCATTGGAGCTGAAAAGTCAGGTTTTGTGAAAATAAACGCTGGGCACAGAAACTAGCCAACTTGATGTATTCGGGAAATTAGAAACATACTTGATATGCACAACACTGTTTGTTTTGACATGTTTAACTCACTTTTCGCCAAGACGCATGCTGTTTGCTTACAGTTTCTACGTAAATTTGGGCAACTGGACGCTTACAGAGCTGTTTTAACGATGTTTAGTAGACCCTATGTTTTTTCTTCATCAAAACCAACAAAATATGAATTTGTAGTGCAAAATATGTTTTTTGTTAAATTTGATAGGCATGCTTAATACGTGTAATTTATCAATTTTTGTACCAAAATAATGTTTTTTGCCTTCAAAATATGACTTTGGCTATGAATCAGTATGTGCTTTGGTCAGCAGAGGTTGGCAGCTCTGTGCTTAGGTTCCCGTTGCTTAGGTACCTATACAATAAAGGTTCAGTATTCAAAGTGTTAAGCAAGAATCAACAACTCTGACAACGATATGGCTTTCAACAAAAGTCGTGCTAAACCGACACAAGACCAGACACATGAAACGATTGTTCCAGGGTAATATTGAACCCTGTCCCTTTGGCCCAACACAACATTCGATTCAATTACGTAATGCAGACAGAGAATTAATGACTACAGCGACACATGCCTGGACCTATGTGTCACGGACCGTCTCGGAAAATTGCCAGATGTCAAGAGTTCTTCCTTGAAACTAGGTCATGCTTCACACCATGTGCAACTCGTAAATCCCGGGAGGAAACACAAGGAACCAGACACAAACAGAGGAAAAAAATGACGACTATATCGAGAAGAATGTGAATGATGTCTGACACGCTTTGTACGATTTATTCTCATGAATGTCAGAAACTTCCTCTCTTTGTAAGAATCACCGAATAACGAGGGAAACACCATCATCGAGATGTTGAAGAATGGAAAGTGGGGGAAGAAAACGGAAGCATTTGGGAGGAGGAGGAGGAGGAGAAGTAGGAGAAAGAGGATGACGGGGAGGAGGAGGAGGAGAAGAAGAAGATGTGAATGATGTATGACATGCCTTGGGCAATTTATTCTCATGAATGTCACGAAACTTCCTCTCTTTGTAGGAATCACCGAATAACGAGGGAAACAGCATTATCGAGATATTGAAGAATGGAAAGTGGGGGAAGAAGACGGAAGCATTTGGGAGAAGGAGGAGGAGAAGTAGGAGACAGAGAATGACGAGGAGGAGGAGGAGGAGAAGAAGAAGAAGAAGAACTAGATTTGAATTCGTCACTGAGACGAATTGGGTGATCCGCACGTCATCTTAGTTACACGTAACTCCAGTCACGAGTTATGGACTA
>JZLH01S0157038.1:2541-15608 GCA_001188425.1 Eucidaris tribuloides
GATCATTTTTATGCAAAATTCAATATACTGGTATACATGCAACATAAGTAACATTTTACTTGACCTAAAGGATAAAAAAAAATTCAATTCACAGTTTTTTTTTTTTTTTACTAATTCACGAAGTTTTCCTTTCTCTCCACGTGAAGTGTATTTGTTTTTGTAGAAAATTTGAATTGATTTTGGTTCCCCAAAAGCCCATACGTGCAAAATGGAGGGAGATACGTAAATGACTTTTTTTTCTTCTGAATTTAATTCATGCTATCAAAAAATTCTCCTCCCCCCCCCCCGCCTTCACTGACCCCCGTTTTGCTGAAAACATCGCCCTTTACAGAGGATAAAGCATGTAATGATACTAATGACAGCTTGGTAGGGAACTGGATGACCCTTTTGATTTTTGCTTCGTTTTTGGCCGCTGAACCGGTCCCTGTCGGCAGTGACTTGACCGTGAAACAGGCTCTCATTAGACCTGATGAGCTTTTACTTTTGTTTGCTTGTCACGTCTCTGCCTTGCTGCAAAAGAGGGTCCCGTCGGCCTCGAAGACCCCCCCCCCTCCCCCTTTTTGGGGTCTGTCGTTCCGGTGTCTAGCGATAGGACAGGTTCCTGTTGACTTAATGAACACCCACTAAAACAGTTTGGGTACGCCTACGCTTGTACGTTACAAAATGTTACAAATACGTTACAAATTTCATGCTGTTTATTTTGTTTGTGACGAATGGTCACATTTAGTCTGTTATTGTGTTTTTCTTTTTTTCAGATCCACACAATCCGGTATTGACATGTCGTAACATCACTGTTTCGACCGACATGAGTCTAAACACCTCATCAACGGTGGTCATTAACCCTATGGCAACCGATAATGTTGATCCCTCTCCGGTGATAACTTGTTCCCGCAACTCATCTGAAGTCTTTGATTTGGGAGTTACTGATGTTACCTGTCACGTTCTTGACCAATCTGGGAATTCCAATACGTGTTCATTCACTGTAACAGTGGAAGGTATGTGTCCCAACAACTACAACCATTTATAATGTTAAAACTGGTGCTTAATTTGTTTGTAGTTTTCACATTGCAATTATCTTTCATTTGTTTTTAAGTCATCAGTCGACAAAATGTGACAATGCTTTGTTTACACAGTACTTATTTTATGAAGTATGAAAAGAAACTTTGACGTAAACCTTAACTGTTATCTCGTTATGATCGTTTTATGTTAACGACACCAAATAAATAACCGTCTAGAGCGTGTTTACACAAGTTCCACGACGGTTTGACAGCGGAAAAATATATTCACCGTTTTATTGTTTGAAAGCATAATGCATGTTTTCATACCAAATTAGTGAAAGTTGAAAAGGATGTTTTCATAACATGTTTTCATAACATGCTACATGTTTTGCTCAGCAAAACGATATCCTTCGTCAGTACATACAGGCTTTTTATTATGTAAAGTGGTAGCGGCATTTGATTTCATAGTTCTCAAAACTTATATACCCTGGAATTATAGACTTGAAATACACATTTTTGAAGGCGAATGTTGTTTTCTTTGCTTATTCATTTTAGGGCATATTGTAATTTCAAAGAATTAAAGGCAGGGCATCTCTTTTGCAAGCCTAAAAATGAACATTTTGTAAATACAATGGCATTTAAAGAAATTGCTATCTGGGAACCTTTAGCAAAATATGGGAAATAGAAACTCAGTTTAAATGGAATTATAGTGAGCATTAGACTCTGATTTGATTTTTTTTTTCTCGCGAGACAAAAAAATCCCACCATACACTAAACGGCTATTTTTTTTCTCTCGCATTTTTCAAATTCCATGTAATTATTGACCCCCAGATTTCATAGACATGCCCTTCATCAATAGCCTAAGGGCATGGGTTAGCTTTTCCTAGTCTGTGGGGATGTTTGGAAATGAGATCCACTGCCTTTAAATAGGAGGTACAACCTTTTCTACAATTCGGTATACATATCTGTATTGCATATGTTTACCAACCATATCGCGCAAAACTAAGAAAACTTTCTCTGATTTACGTAGATCGACATTTCACGCCCACCATCTCATGAATTTTGATGCAATGTGATGAATGGTAGCAGAGGGTTTGAGAGTGTATCATGGTTTACCCATTTTTTTTAAAGTTACTAAGATACTTACTATGGTGAATTTCTTTTTTCTTTCTCCTATAGAGTATACTCAATTTTGTTTATTGTATCAAAATTTACTTAATTGTACATGTTGGTAAACCATAATTCACTCAATGTTTGTAAATGTCTTCGTATAATAACAAGGCCAACAGATAAAGGAAAAATTCTTGAAAGTGACGAATGCAACAATAAAAAGGCAAATGAAATTATTCTTCGAATGATATTCAAGTCAGTTATTTGTAAAATGCTTTTTTAAGGTCGATGCTGTTTTTTTTTAACCGCATCGAAATTTGTCTTTTCTTCACAGATATGGAACCACCTGTTCCTGAATGCCCAAGTATGTTAATGTTTGCGACAACCAAGGGAAAACCTTCAGCAATTGTGACTTTCTCTGTCAATGCCACCGACAATGTCGATGATACGCCGGATATTTCATGCAACTTGACATCTGGTTTTAGAATACCTCTCGGTGAAACCATTGTTGTGTGTAACTTTACTGATACTGCTGGAAATTTAGCAGACTGTAATTTTACGGTATCAATTATAGGTAGGTTCACAATGCAATCGCTGTTCTCACTTTCCTTCCAAATGAAACAAGCAGCAGTTATGTTTCTCGTACATTTATCATTAACAATTAAAATGTATAGTGGATGATGCTATGCACACGTTACTGTAATACAGACGCAAATATCACAAGACAATTACTGATCAGCAAAATGGGACCTGTCGAAATTAAATAGTAAAAACAAAAAAGATGTATACTAATCCCCAAAGTGCATCACATTTTTTCAGTCAAACATGCATCGTCTATGATGGTTTCGTACTCTACAGGGGTTTGTTTTTGTATACTTGACATGAACTGTATCAATTCTTGAATAATTGTAGGTCTCAAAGTTACACTAATAGAGATAGAACCTTGTTCTTATCAAAAAGCAAGACACATTTATAATTTTAACAAAATCTTTCCTCAAGAGATGAAAAGACTTTGACTATCCAAATGCACGACGTATGCTCCAGCGACTAGTGCTACATCACCTGACTGCAATAGGTGTGTTTCATAAAGTATATATTTTTTTCGGGTGGGGGGCAGCCATTTATATATCCTGAGTACACACATTGATATTCTGTCCCCTATTTTCGACAATAAAATTCACAAGATGTGTGATATCTTTCAGAGACCACCTCACTCTCTTTTTTTTGTAATTCATGATGTTCTATTCAGCAACTCAACGGACACATTAACAATCACGTGATAGTACGATGTGAATACAATTTACAACATGTCAATTAATATCAATATAACATTTCCATTTTTTGTTATGGATTGATAACTTATTCTTTTACGTGTGGGCAATCCTTTTCACAATGAAAAGGAGCTTTTCAGTAAATTATAACATAACCATACGAGGACGGCACTTGTTGAACATCTACTTTATGTAAATCGTTCTTTTAACGCATTAATAAAAAGTGATTTAGAAACCAACTTTATTTTTGTTAAATACCAACTATACTTTTGGATGGCATTCAGTGGATTGAAAATTAAAGTGAAAAGTTTCTGATACTGTTATATTATTCAAAAACCTGTACAACTGGACAAACCAGAATAAGTGCTGTATCCGTTCCAATTTTCAATTTACAAAAGGAACATAATGTTGAATTCTATAAGTTTGCACTTGAAAGGCTTATAATTCGACATCAAAATATCATTTATCATCTTGAACTGAAATTCTCTGTTTCGTGTGTCAACTGAAGACGAATAATATTGCTGCTCACTGTCTATAATTCTGATTCAAAGAATTTCGTCGGTTATTTCCATTTCTGTAAAAGATTTGACCACCACCATTCCAGAATGTCCAGTATGATAAGCACAGCCAACAGACAGAGGAAAATTCATCACTCGTGGCGTTCTCTAGTCAATGCTACAGACGATGTCGACGATGTGCTCAATATTTCTTTGCAACTTTACATCCGGAGAACTTTTTATATTGTGAAACCATTGTTGGATGTGAAATCGTAGATTCTGCTGGAAATCTACGCCCTGTAACTTTACTCTCACAATCGAAGGTACTTACCATCATAAGAGCAATACGTCTGCTTACTATTACCTTTCATTTTTCTCCAAGATTTAGCATGGCTTTGTGGTTTAGTACAAACTCTCACATTTTCAAAACTAGTAATGCTTCATTACAACAGACGATACTGTTCATCGTGTTATAATTGCATTGAAACATCGTACTAATTTGGTTGCTTAAAACCAAAGAGTGATTGAATTATGGCAACAAGTGGTCAAGGAATCAATATTTTCGGTATCCAAAATCCATATTTGACTTTTAAAGCCCAAGTTTAGTTTGGCGGATTTTTTTTATTTGAAAGCTTTTATGTCCAAAGGTCATATCACAGCGTAATACACATTTTCTGAATGTCTTTCGTGTTTTTTTCTTTTTCTATTAATTAATGAAAATCTTGGGGGTGACCCCCGAATTTTCGATTAATTTAACTTTGCACCTCAAAGGGTTCCATAAGTTGTAAGGTACGCGGTTTATACTCTTGTCTGATGAGGGCGCGTAACTCGGATAACCTTAAACACCTTATAACCTTTGGATGGCTATAATAAAAGATGTAGGCAAAATCCTCGGGGATAACCCCGGATTTTTCATTAATAGATTAAAACAGGGGGGCATTCAGAATCTGTTATTGGTGTGATATGCCTTTGGCGATAAAGCTTTCAAAAAAAAAAATCTCTCAAAACTAAACTTGGGCTTTAACAGTTGGTGGTTTATAGTGCTGGATCAGCGCAAATCAGGCAGCTCTCTGCGTAATTTAACCCTCATGATCCGTATCAAAGCACTGTGAGGATATACTAGAATTTATTCTTTTTTATATGTAATATATTTACCACGCATTGACAATCTAGGAATAAATAACGTGCTTCTCAACACATTGAGAAAGTAATATAAATTAGTAAACGGGACTAGCCCTTGACACTTAAATCATTTATAACTACTTTTCTGATGTATATCAGAAAGTAGAAGGTTGAATTTTTTTAAAGAATATATTTTTATGCTCCGCAACGAAGTTTTGCCGGAGGCATTATGTGTTTCGGGTGTCCGTCCGTGCGTCCGTCGTCCCGTCCGCGCGTTCCGGATCTCGTTAACCGCGCGCGCGATAACTTAAGAAACCGCTGAATCGATTTCATGTAACTGGATCAAGATGTATCCTATGGGCAACAATGAACTGAGATTAGATTTTGGGTTTGAAAGGTCAAAAGTCCAGCGGAGATGATAGATGTCTGATTTAGGGCTCGTCACCCGCGATACACTTGTGAACGCGGTCGGATTTTGATGTAACTTGGGTGAAGTATGATTATGAAGGAACAATGAACCTGATTAGATTTTGGGTTGAAAGGTCAAGTCAAAGGTCACCGGGCCTAAAAATATTCTGACGTGGGCTCGTTACCGCGAAACTTTTGAATGGAATGTTGGGATTTTGATGTTAACTTGATGAAGTCATGTATTATGACGCTAACCAACCACGATAAGAATTTTTGGAGTTGAAATGAGGGGTTCCCCAAAGCAAAGGTCAGCAGGCCCAAACATGTCTGATTTCACGGCTTCGTTACCACGATAAACTTAAGAAAGGCATGTTGGATTTGAATTGTAACTCGGGTGAAGATATTATAGTGGCACAATGAACTGAATCAGATTTTGGAGTTGTAAAGGTCAAAGGTCACGAGGGTTGATAGATGTCTGATTTGGACTCATTAGCCATGATAACTTAATCAGAATGGCGTCCGATTTCTGATGTTACGTGGGTGAAGTAATGTATTAAAGGTTACGCAATGAAACAATGCAGATTTCAGGTTAAAAAAAGGTCAAAGTCCAAGTCACAAGGCTCCATACTTATGTCTTAAGTTTTATGCCACAATAACATGAGAACGGCTATCGGATATGATGTAACTTGGGTGAAGTAATGTGATAATGTAGCCAATGAACTGATCATAGTTTGGGTCTTAAAGGTCAAAGGTCAAGAGGTCACAAAGGACCCATACTTGATATCTTACCACAAAAGACTTGAGAACGGCTTATCGAATATTGATGTAATTGTGGTAAAGTATGTATTATGGGGCATCAGATGAGAGTTTCATGAGTTGAACGGTCAAGGTCGAACTGCCCCGTACATTCAAAGTTGGAATTGGAGGGGGTGGGAAGGCATACCGCCATCGGCCTGCGCGGCAGCCGAAATTGCTGCTAGTTTAGAAATCATATGTGCTCTTTCTGTCTTATTTTCAATAATGCACATGCAAAATACAAAAATTGTAACTTTTGCAATGATATTTATAATTATTACTAGCTGTCGCGTCTTATTCAAGCCCAGCTTATAACGGCGATCTTTTGCATCAGAAAAAAAACCACCTCAGTATGAAATGTACACTGAGTCTATCTCTCAGATCATATACATACATTTAATCTGTATGATTTTTAATTCTGGCAATTTATTTTTTATCATCGCGAATAGCAATTGTAACTTCACGTCGCAAAATAATTCTATTTACGAATACCTTGTATAATAGTTTCGCTGATTGTATTATCTCAATTATCATCCGAATTTGTTGTGTAAGCTTGATGTGTTTATATAGCGAAAAATTATTTATTTCCGTTATTTGTTATTTGGATAATTGATTAAAATGCAGAAAATAAAACACTTTAAGCACACAAAAAATGGCACGGATTTTGAGTGTAAGATAAGCTACATGTCAACAATTTATCAGTTACAACCTCTAAGTCATGTTTATGATTTAATGAATACGCAGCGCAAAGTTCTGGAGTGTCGCGAGTACACCCGTTTACCAACACCGCGATAAGGAACGAATTCTTCAGAGTCATGTTTTTAGTGATGTTACTGATAACGGAGACATTGCACCCATGACTTCGTGGCAACTCTCATCTGCGATAGTATTCTCCTTTGTGCGGATACTGTTGTTTTGGTGTCTTCAGCGATTCAGGCTGGAATCCTGCCACTGTTCATTATCATAGAAATTGAGTAATGTTACACAACAAATCAGACATAGTACGCGTACTACTGCTCATGTACGGTACAAGTATTTCGCACAAAAATCTATATTCATATCATACCTGTTATCCTTTTGTTCGAACATTGCTTCATAACATTTTGAACATGAAAATAGTCTTTTACCACAACCCGTTATTCACCTGCCTCCTAGAATATCTTCATAAAAATTCAGTCACAAACTATAAACATGATGAGATGACACGCTGCGCACCTTTCATCTCTACTCAGTGAACAGGACAATGCATTATTATACACGAAGACGTATTATCATGTCATCAATCAATTTTTTCGACATAGAATGTTTCACTTTGTAGAAATGTGCTTTTGAAAGTACAGTCTTTTGCACTTTATATCCAAATCGAACCGATTACTCTTTTCTTGACGACGTATTTTGGTCAAAAATGATATTTTTGTACGTTATTTGATAAGGTATTTTTAATGTACGGCGTGTGCCTATTTTGCAGAGAATAAACAATTTAATGCCATGTCGTTAGTTTGTTTTCATTTCTGTTCTTTTGCTTTAGATCGACAAATCCACATTGACAATGTCCTAACATTCACTGTCTTCCACCGACAAGGTGCTTAACACCTGCAATCAACTGTTATAATTGAGTCCTTCAGCTACCGATAACGTGATCCCTCTCCGGAGATATCTTGTTCCGTGCGTAATTCCAACCGATGTCTTTGATTTGGAGATACTAACTAACTTGTCCTGCTGTCGACCAATCGGGAATTACGAAAGTGCACATTTATGGTAACAGTAAGAAGGTATGTGTTCTGATGTATTCTTTACGTAGTAATGTTAAAGCCATCTGGCTACAATTTACCACAGTTGTAAAACATGTGAGGCTAACAAGATCTCTCCATGCTCCAAGTGTCATTGATAAGGTTAGAAATCCAGCCCTGAAAAACTGTATTTCAAAATGTTATGATTTAGTGCCTTAAAAAATGAAAATCTACAAGCATTCAAATTGACTGGGATTCACCTGCCCATTTCCTCACCAAAGAGCTTTCTGTGGTGCGATCTAGGCTATTTCATCATGCCACCGGAGATAATTGCTCTGCATGCATACCTTGGCATTGCAGCATAAATTTCCAAAGGTCCGACTAAGTGTGACAAGGCTGGCACCTTTTTGGAACTTGTTTTGCTAGAGTGTATAATATACAGTCTATCTGAAAAAAAAATGGTCCAGGATTTCTTTAAGTATAATAATCATATACTATTATTTTTTGGTATTGGTCATAAAAAAAAAAGTCATCCTTTAATAAAATATTATGTCATGTCGTTGGTTGTGTCAATCACAAAGATATATTGATTTCTCAATGAGACAAAATTCGTTTGTCAGCCAGTAAATGCTATGATGTTCATTTCTGCAGTACATTATATGCATATTGTTTAACAGAAACCATTGAGAGAGTAAAATGTATCGTGTAATCGTTCAATTTGCTGAACAAACAGATTTTTCAGGTTGTATATTTTTTCTGA
This sequence comes from Eucidaris tribuloides, assembly GCA_001188425.1. Classification (NCBI taxonomy): domain Eukaryota; kingdom Metazoa; phylum Echinodermata; class Echinoidea; order Cidaroida; family Cidaridae; genus Eucidaris; species Eucidaris tribuloides. Next base: position 11,233 of record JZLH01S0157038.1, read on the forward strand.
TTTCCAAATATTTGTGGGTGTAGCAAAGGCAGGTTATAACTTTGAAAAATGACTAAACAATGAATGAGATGTGGGGCAGATCATCATAATGTCAGTGTGAATACTCGGTAAACAAAAGAAATGAACATGTGCAATATAATTCCCAATGCCGATAGGTTATCTGTATTAATTTTTTTATTTACCAGGATTTAATCATTCATTAAACAATAATGAGAGACAAAAGCCTTTGTTATTTGCTTAATTATTGTTTTTCTAATTCTGTTTTTATGATCTGTAAGCGACAATACCGACCCATTTAGTTGTCATGATAACGATTACGACACAAGTGGGACAAACGCTGATTTCGCCTGTCTGCACAAAATATCCATAACTTTTTTGATTGTAAAAGTAAAATTAAATGGGATTAGTTATAAGGAACGATAATATATATTCTGCCTTAATATGATATCCAATACACATAGCCATTTGAGAAAATACATACTGATATATTTTTCTCCCATTTGGACCAATGTTTGAAGAACACAGAATGTAATGTGTATAAGAATTGTGATTATTTCTTGAATCACAAACAGATGAAAGTCACTGTTTTGGAATGTCCCACTACCATCAAGCGGTATCAACAGGCGATGGGGTCGCAATTCCTCAGTTTGTGATGTTTTCAGTTATGCTATCGGAAATGTGACGTGTACCAGAGGTATCTGTAACTCGTCATCTGTGATACTTCTTCGTGGGGAGTCTCGTTGTTTTGGTGTATGTCCGACTGAACGCGGGCTGAGAATGTTGTGAACTGTCCTTCATCGGATAGTGAACAGGTATCCCATGTTTGTTGATATACTTTGGTTATTATCATATGTAGTTCAGTCATGAATGATAGTTTACCAGAGCTATTTCCTGCTTGCATGACAGAGCAAATCAGCACAGGTGCCATATCCTGAGTACAGTCGTGTTTGAAAAATCCTCACGCAGCTTGGTGGTGCTTACTATACGTGAGTATTCATTGTCATTCAATGTATAGGGCGTTTTAAAGTGTATATAACACCCTAGAGAGACGGTTAATTCTCACTATTTTTAGTATAATTGTATAATCATGTGAAGAATTATATTGTAAGTAAGGGGTAAAAGTAGTGAGATTGTTTTACTGGAAAACTATAAGTATCCAACACCATCGTGAGCCTCATCGCATGCTCCACCAACACACCGATACACCACGTCTTGTACCATTATTTAACTTGTAGTTTCTTTTTAGGATCGTCAGTTTTGCATTATATAGTTACATATATGTTTATTATCAGATCTCAACAATTCCGTATGGAATGTACTGACATCACGGGCCACGACCGGGATCAAGGGTGTAACACCTCATCAATGGTTCTCATTGGAACCTATGGCGTACGATAACGTTGAATTCCTCCCTTGACATACCCTGGCTCCCACAATTCATCGGAGGTCTTGATTTGGGATTTTCAATAGTGAAGCTGTAGCTGTTATCGACGGCAATCTGGGAATGCTTGATACTGTGCACATTTATGTAACAGTTGAAGGTATGTGTTCAAACGACAATTTAAAATATTTATAATTTGTCATTGATTCAAGCGTTCATAATGGATTTAAGGCTTAAACAGTTTGCTAATCATCAGTGATAACGTTTGCATAAATATTATACAGCACCTATTTATCAATCGAAATGGATAAAAACGCTTGATTTTGAAGATGTACGATAATAAATAAGACAATACTATGGTTAATAGTTTTTGTTTTATCAATAATGAACGATACTATGTTAAAGAGTTTGTTTTATCATGGCATACTACTAAATCCTATGCTAAATTCCTGCAAATTTTCTTTGATTTGAAAACAGATAATGGGCCCAGTTTTGAGTGTCCAGTACTACGATAGTAGCCAACAGCGATCGGGAAGCAAATCTTCAGTGTCATGTTTCAGTGAATGCTACTGATAACGTGATGTTGTTCCTATGACTTCGGAACCATTCATCTGAGCGATACTATTCTCTTTGGGCGATACTTATTGCGTGTAATTCTAACGATGAGGCTGGAAATCCTGCCACTGTTCATTGCGTAAGAATTGAAGGTATATTTTCAACAAATTTAGATATATCGCATACGGTATCATACATTTCATTTCTCAAACAAATAATGAATAATAAGAAGCGACTCAAGTCGGCATTTTTGAAATCTGTGTTACTGTCGGCCATATGAGAACCAAAGATGACACTTGTAATTAAGCAAAGCATTACGCTATTGTTTCATAGATATTCTACAGAATTATGTACTAGAAATTTGGAATAACTTGAGTTGTCAACTTTGTTTCATATGGCCAATAAGATGAATGCCCAAAATGGACTTGGTCGTTCTTATATTCATATTATTGAAATATTTTATCAAATTCTCTAATATTTGAGCGCTATTGCTTATTAAATATTTAAAAAGTTTGATCGCAAAACAGGTTAACTCCATTCTCACCAAAATTCGAAGTTATTAACAGTAACACTTTACCACTATCTTTCTCGACGAAGTATGAAATTGAACAAAAATTCCAACAAGTGGTGCAAAATATTTCGATTTTGTGTTTGCTATAGTGCTGCGCGTACAGACTCATGCAAAAAATCAATTTTCTCCAAGTTACTAGCAGTGGATTTAACCCGTTTTGCGGATAAAACTCATCATTCGATTTCGTGCTTGCCTATCTAATTGGCAGTGGAAGTAGTCATAAGCAAACATATTAATACACCGACTATAAATTTGGTTTCAAATTAAGTGTTGACAGAATACCACAGGCAGCAACTCTTGTCACCTGTTTGGATAGAAAAAAAAAAAGCTGTGATACACGGGCCGGCCAAGCTATTATATATAAAAATGTCACTTTATAGACGTATATTTTGAATTGTACGTTGAAACTTGCAACATTGCGAATTTTCGCCCGAGTATTATTCGTTCAAATAATTATATGCTAATTCGTATATCAGATTAGAGTAACCAACACCGTTGCTTAATGCATCCAATAGATAATTATGTAGTAAACACAACGGTTGCTTATGCCTGCAAGAGAATTAACACTTTTACATCTATGTATTGCTGTTGTTGTAAAAATTTTATCTTTCTCTGCTCCCAGATCATGAGACTCCTGTTGACATGTCTTAACTCAGCATTTCGACGCGACATTGGTGAAACATCTCACAAAGTGGTTTTTACCCATCTTCAGCTACGGCGAATAACGTTGACGCCTCTCTCGAGATAACATCTGTTCCAAAACTTACCTGATACTTACTTTGGGATTACAGCACGTTAATGTACGGCTACGACCAATCTGGGTAAATCCTGATGCGTGTATGTTCATATTAACAGTTTGAAGGTTAAGTGTTCTGATGAATTCATGTGTGAATGTAAATTTTCCGCTTGTTTTATGTATGCCGTGTTGCCCCTTTTCACATCTCTGCCATAGTAGAGTCGAGATATATTTACCGACTTGTATAATCAGTACAGACAATAGTATAAAGACTTTAGACAATATGCATAAGTGGCGAAGAATTCCTTCAAACATAAGATAAGGTCAAAGTCAATTCCTGAAGCCGTAAGCAGCAACGCCTAGTGCGCCGGCAATTGCTGTTTTCACCATTCAAACGATTGCTTGATAAACGTATGCATAAAAGAAAAAATATTTTCCTTGTTCTTCGTGTTCTTACCAGGTGCTTGGCTTCAGTTTTTTCACTCTTGGTATGCAGTTATGAAGCGCACTTGCTTAATCAGGACGCTTCGGAGTTTTAAACATGTTTAGGCTCGTAATAGACCAAACTAAAGCTGCACAGAAGAAAAATAACGCACAGGAAAACTTTTACTGAAATACCAAAGAAAATTAGCCTAGGAAAATACCCAGGTAGGGGTTAAAATGTACGGCGCCATTATTCGATATACGGATCTTATTTCAAAATGTATTTATAGTACTTGGAACTGCGTGAGTGGTGAAGAAAGGAGGCCTCCCATACGTATTCATACTTTCACAGAACCCGTCCCTTGTTGATGTTCGCACCGGTGTGACACGCTAATCAGCTAATGACAGAGCAGCACGATTCGAGTCAACAAGCAAATTGTTATGGCATAAACTAAAAAGGCAATCTCCTTGATCCATCTTGCTTGAACAATTTTAAAGCAATTCCTTATGATACGGTCCAATTAATCAATGGGAGAACAGAGTGATTCTGGATAAGTGTATTAAAATGTTATGTGTAAGAGAGGAGCATTCCTGTATGGGAAAAGTATGAATAGGATCCATCAGTAATCAAATTTAGCGGATGTTTCTCCCGTGACGCGAAAGCGCGAGGAAACATTCTACTAACCAGTTGTCATGAGTCATATCTATAT
>JZLH01S0157038.1:15633-32824 GCA_001188425.1 Eucidaris tribuloides
GATTTTTTTCTCCTTACTTTAATTTGTTTTCCTTCTTACTTTAATTCCTTTTTTTATCTCTCCTTTTCCTACGTCCTTCTTCCTTTTAACGTCCTTGTTGTATGTCGTTTGTTTAATAAGACTTAAATATTTTCACTTATAGGGACCTATACAATGTAAGCTTTGCTTTTTAATAGGTCCCTCACATTTCATATTTGTTAAATTGTCTATATGTCTTAATTACGACGTTATATCTTGTATTTGTTTTATCGATTGTATTACTATATTTATGTTTTGTTTGAGATGTGGAACAATAAAATCAAATCAAATCAACAGGCTTTTTATTAAGTAAAGTGGTAGCAGCATTTGATTGCATAGTTCTCAAAACTTACCCTGGAACTATAGACTTGAAATACACATTTTCGAAGGCGAATATTGTTTTCTTTGCTTATTCATTTGAGGGCATATTGTAATTTCAAAGAATTAAAGGCAGGGCATCTCTTTTGCAAGCCAAAAAATGAACATTGTGTAAATGCAATGGCATTTAGAAGAAAATGCTATCTGGGAACCTTTAGCAAAATATGGGAGATAGAAACTCAGTTTAAATGGAATTATAGTGAGCGTTAGACTCTGATTTGATTTTTTTTCTCGCGAGACAAAAATTCCCACTATACACTAAACGGCTATTGTTTTTTCTCTCGCATTTTTTAAATTCTAAGTAATTATTGACCCCCAGATTTCATAGACATGCCCTTCATCAATTATAGCCTTTGGGCATGGGTTAGCTTTTCCTAGTCTGTGGGGATGTTTGCATATGAGATCCACTGCCTTTAAATAGGAGGTACAACGTTTTTTCAATTCGGTATACTTATCTGTATTGCATATTTTTACCAACCATATCGCGCAAAACTAAGAAAACTTTCTCTGATTTACGTAGATCGACATTTCACGCCCACCATCTCATGAATTTTGATGCAATGTGATGAATGGTACCAGAGGGTTTGAGAGTGTATCATGGTTTACCCATTTTTTTAAGTTACTAAGAAACTTACTATGGAGAATTTCTTTTTTCTTTCTCCTATAGAGTATACTCAATTTCGGTTATTGTATCACAATTTTACTTAATTGTACATGTAGGGTAAACCATAATTTATTCAATGTTTCTTGAATGCCCTCGTATGATAACAAGGCCAACAAACAAAGGAAAACAATTCTTGAAACTGACGAATACAACAATAAAAATGCAAATGAAATTATTCTTCGAATCATATTCAAGTCAGTTATTTGTAAAATGCTTTTTTAAGGTCGATGTTGTTGTTTTTTCTTTACAGATATGGAACCACCTATTCCTGAATGCCCAAGTATGTTAACGTTTGCAACAACCAAAGGAAAACCTTCAGCAATTGTGACTTTCTCTGTCAATGCCACCGACAATGTCGATGATACGCCTGATAGTTCATGCAATTTGACGTCTGGTTTTAGAATACCTCTCGGTGAAACCATTGTTGTGTGTAACTTTACTGATACTGCTGGAAATTTAGCAGACTGTAATTTTACGATATCAATTATAGGTAAGTTCACAATGCAATCGCTGTTCCCACATTCCTTCCAAATGAAACAAGCAGCAGTTATGTTTCTCGTACATTTATCATTAACAATTATAATGTATAGTGGATGATGCTATTCACACACGTTACTTACTTTAATACAGACGCAAATATCACAAGACAACTGATCAGAAAAATGGGACCTGACGAAATTAAATAGTAAAAACAAAACAGATGTATACTAATCCCCAAAGTGCATCACATTTTCAGTCAAACATATTTCGTCTATGATGGTTTTGTACTCTACAGGGGGTTTGTTTTTGTATACTCGAGATGAATTGTATCAATTCTTGAATAACTCAAGGTTACACTAATAGAAATAGAATCTTGTTCTTATCAAAAAGCAAGACACATTTATAATTTTTACAAAATCTTCCCTCAAGAGATGAAAAGACTTTGACTAGCCAAATACACGACGTATGCTCCAGCGACTAGTGCTACATCATCTGACTGCGATAGGTGTGTTTCATAAAGTATATATTTTTTCGGATGGGCGGCAGCCATTTATATATCCTGAGTACACACACTGATATTGTCTCCTATTTTCGACGATAAAATTCACAAGATGTGTGATATCTTTTAGAGACCACCTCACTCTCTTTTTTTTGTAATTCATGATGTTCTATTCAGCAACTCAACGGACACATTAACAATCACGTGATAGTACGATGTGAATACAATTTACAACATGTCAATTAATATCGATAATACATTTCCATTTTTTGTTATGGATTGATAACTTATTTTTACGTGTGGCAATTTCCCTTTCAAATGAAAAGGAGCTTTTCAGTAAATTATTTAACATAACAATACGAGGACGCACTTGTGGACATCTACTTATGTAAATCGTTCTTTTAACCATTAATAAAAAGTGATTTAGAAACCCAACTTTATTTGTTAAATCACCAACTATCACTTTTGATGCATTCAGTGGATTGAAATTAAAGTGAAAAGTTTCTGATACTGTATATTATTTCAAAAAACCTGTACAACTGGACAAAACCAGAATAAGTGCTGGATCGTTTCATTTTCAAGTTTACAAAAGGAACATAATGTTGAATCTATAAGTTTGCACTTGAAAGGCTTATAATTCGACATCAAAATATCATTTATCATCTTGAACTGAAATTCTCTGTTTCGTGTGTCAACTGAGACGAATAATATTGCCTCACTGTCTATAATTCTGATTCAAAGAATTTTGTCGGTTATTTCCATTTCTGTAAAAGATTTGACACCACCCATTCCAGAATGTCCAAGTATGATAACACAGCCAACAGACAGAGGAAAGAATTCATCACTCGTGGCGTTCTCAGTCAATGCTACAGACGATGTCGACGATGTGCTCAATATTTCTTGCAACTTTACATCCGGGGACACTTTTTATATTGGTGAAACCATTGTTGGATGTGAAATCGTAGATTCTGCTGGAAATCTAGCCACCTGTAACTTTACTGTCACAATCGAAGGTACTTACCATCATAAGAGCAATACCGTCTGCTACTATTACCTTTCATTTTTCTCCAAGATTTAGCATGGCTTTGTGTTTAGTACAAAATCTCACATTTTCAAAACTAGTATGCTTCATTACAAACAGACGATACTGTTCATCGTTGTTATAATTGCAATTGAAACATCGTACTAATTTGGTTGCTTAAAACCAAAGAGTGATTAATTATGCAACAAGTGGTCAAAGGAATCAATATTTCGGTATCAAAATCCATATTCGACTTTTAAAGCCCAAGTTTAGTTTGGGGATTTTTTTTATTTGAAAGCTTTATGTCCAAAGGTCATATCACACTAATAACACATTCTGAATGTCTTTCGTTGTTTTTTTCTTTTATTAATTAATGAAAAATCTTGGGGGTGGACCCCCGAGATTTTCGACTATATTTTACATTATAGCATCCAAAGGGTTCATAAGTTGTTAAGGTTATCCGAGTTATACCTCTTTCTGATGAGGCGTAACTCGGATAACCTTAACACCTTATTAACCCTTTGGATGCTATAATGTAAAATGTAGGCGAAAATCTCGGGGATACCCCGAGATTTTTCATTAATAGATTAAAAAAAGGGGGCATTCAGAATCTGTTATTGGTGTGATATGACCTTTGGGCATAAAGCTTTCAAAAAAAAAAAAATCTCCAAAACTAAACTTGGGCTTTAAAGTTGGTGGTTTATAGTGCTGGATCAGCGCAATCAAGGCAGCTCTCTCGTAATTTAACCCTTCATGATCCGTATCAAGCCTGTGAAGGATATATAGTATTTATTCTTTTTTATATGTAATATATTTACCACGATTTACAATCTTAGGATAAATAACGGCTTCAACACATTGGAAAAGTAATTAAAATTAGTAAAACGGACTAGCCCCTTACACTTAAATCATTTATACTGCTTTTCTGATGTATATGCAGAACGTAGAAGTTGATTTTTTTAAAGATATATTTTTTTAGAAATCATATTGCTCTTTCTGTCTTATTTTCAAGTAATGCACATGCAAAATAAAAAAAATTGTAACTTTTCAATGAAGTATTTATAATTATTTACCTAAGCTGTCCGTCTTATTCAAGCCCAGCTTATAACAGCGATCTTCTGCATCAGAAAAAACCCTCAGTATGAAATGTACACTAAGTCTATCTCAAGTCATGTTTCATACATTCAATCTGTATGATTTTTAATTCTGAAATTTATTTTTTTTATCTCGAATAGCAATTGTAACTCACGTCGCATAAGTTCTTTTTACGAATACCTTGTATAATAGTTTTCTGACGTTGTATTATCTCAATTATCATCCGAATATTGTTGTGTAAGCTTAATGTGTTTATATTACTAAAATTTATTTGTTATTTCTGTTATTGTCATTAGGTTATTAGGTAATTAATTAAAATGCAGAATATAAAATATTTCAAGCACAAAAAAATGCACGGATTTTGAGTGTAAGGTAATCCACATGTAACAATTTATCAGTTACAATCTCTAAGCCATGTTTATGATTTAATAGATACCGAAGCGCCAGTTCTGGAGTGTCCAATTACCACCGTTGTACCAACAGCGATAGGAACGAATTCTTCAGTAGTCATGTTTTTTGTGAATGTTACTGATAACGTAGACGTTGCACCCATGACTTCGTGCAACTCTTCATCTGGCGATATATTCTCCTTTGGGGATACTGTTGTTTGGTGTTCTTCCAGCGATCAGGCTGGAAATCCTGCCAACTGTTCATTTATAATAAGAATTGAAGGTATGATACCCAACAAATCAAGACATGCTACTACTCTATGTACGGTACAAGTTATTTCGCACAAAAATCTATATTACATTATCATACCTGTTATCCTTTTGTTCGAACACCTGCTTACCTAACATTTTGAACATTGGAAAAGAGTCTTTACAACAACCTATAAGTTAACCAGACTCTCTAGTAGTATCTCATAAAGATTAGGTCACAAACCATAAACATGATAGATGACACGCTGCAGCCTTTCATCTCCACTCAGTGAACAGGACAATTGCATTATATAAACGAAGGACTATTACCATGTCATCAATCATTTTGTCGAATAGAATATGTTCACTTTGTAGAATGTGCTTTGGAAATACAGTCTTTGACTTAATATCCAAATCCAACGACTATCTCTTTTCTTAACGAGTATTTTGGTACAAAAATTATCTTTTAATACGTTTTTTTGATAAGGTCTTTTTTAAAGTACTGTATGCCTATGTATTTCAGAGAATAAACACTTTATGTCATGTCGTTAGTTTTGTTTTCATTCTTTCGTTGCTTATAGATCGACAAAATCCAGTATTGACATGTCCTAATATCACTGTTTCAACCGACAAGGGTCTTAACACCTCATCAATGGTGGTTATTGATGCTTCAGCTACCGATAATGTTGATCCCTCTCCTGAGATATCTTGTTCCGACAATTCAACCGCTGTCTTTCATTTTGGAGTTACTAATGTAACTTGTACTGCTGCCGACCAATCTGGGAATTTCGATATGTGCACATTTATGGTAACAGTGGAGGGTAAGTGTTCTGATGAATATATTTACGTAAAATGTTAAATATCGTTCCCTGGTTTCATTTATCTGATCAGTATTGCCTGTCCATTTACGTATATTGTATTGCAGTTATCGAGATACAATTTAGATATTGTTATACTTTGAAAATTTGTTAATTTGTGCTACTGTACACTTTAAGAAAATAGGGGTAGATTGAACATTTTCTCACATTAGTCACACGATATAACTGGTTCCTATAAGCACCATAAGGGTGCTTGATAGTACTCTTTTCAAGAAAATGGTGCTATTTTTCACCATTTTATGTCAGAATGGTGATCAAGAGCACCAACAAAGGTGCCAATATTGTGACAAGGTTGGGCACGTTTTTGGAACTTTTTTCCTTAGAGTGTATAATGTACAGTATGTTTCAAAAAATGGTAAAGGTGAAACATTATTTTTTCTAAATATAAAAATCATATACAACCTAGTTATTTTGGGTATTGTCATAAAGCTAAAAGACCATCCTTTCCAATATAATATATTTCATGTCGTTTGGTTGTGTCAATCGCAAGATATATTGAATTTTCTGCAATGAGGCAAAATCGCGTTGGTCCCAGTAAACTGTATGTGCTATAAGTCTGTATGCAGGTTCTGCATATTATTTAACAAAAACACCCACTGAGAGGGTAAAATTATTGTGTAATCGTTCGTATTAATTTTTTTATTTACCAGATAATCATTAATAAACATAATGAGAGACAAAATGCATTTGTTATTTGCTTAATTGTTGTTTTTCTAATTCTGTTTTTATGAGTTCTGTAAGCGACAATACCACCCATTTAGTTGTCATGATAACCAATACACACAAGCGGGACAAACGTGATTTTGCCTGTCTGCACAAAATTATCCATAACTTTTGATTTGTAAACGTAAATTAAATGGGATTAAGTTTATAAGAACGAAATTATATTCTGCTTTAATATGATATCCAATACACATACCATTTGAGAAAATTACATACCTGATATATTTTTCTCCCGATTGGACCATGTTTGAGACACACAGAAGTTTTTAATGTGTATAAGAATTGTGATTCATTTCTTGAATTCCAACAGATAATGAGTCACCTGTTTTGGAATGTCCCACTACCATCACGGTATCAACAGCGATGGGGTCGAATTCCTCAGTTGTGATGTTTTCAGTTAATGCTACGGACAATGTGGACGGTGTACCAGAGGTTACATGTAACTCGTCATCTGGTGATACTTTCTTCGTTGGGGATACTCTTGTTTGGTGTATGTCGACTGACCGGGCTGAGAATGTTGTGAACTGTTCCTTTATCGTGATAGTGAAAGGTATCCCCATGTTTGTTGATATACTTTGTTATTATCATATTTAGCAGTCATGATTCTTGATAGTTTACCAGAGCTATTTCTGCTTGCCATAAACAAAAATTGCAAATCAGACACAGGTGCCATACCCTGAGGTACAGTCGTGTTTGAAAAATACCTTCACCAGCTGGTGGTGGTCCTTACTATACTGGGAGTATTCATTGTCATAATGTAAGGCGTATTTAAAGTGTATATAACACCCTAGAGAGGCGGTTATTCTTCACTATTGTTTAGTATAATTGTATAATATGTGAAGAATTTACTATTGTAAGTAAGGGGTAAAAGTAGTGGAGATTGTTTTACGAGAAAAATATAAGTATCACCACGCCTTGTACCATTATTTTAACTCGTAGTTTCTTTTTAGGATCGTCAGTTTTATTAATATAGTTACGTATATGTTTTATTATTCAGATCTTAACAATCCGGTATTGGAATGTCCTGACATCACTGCGACGACGGACAAGGGTGTAAACACCTCATCAAAGGTTCTCATTGAACCTATGGCTACCGATAACGTTGATTCCTTCCTTGACATAACCTGCTCCCACAATTCATCGGAGGTCTTTGATTTGGGAGTTACCAACGTGAACTGTACTGTTATCGACCAATCTGGGAATCTTGATATGTGCACATTTATTGTAACAGTTGAAGGTATGTGTTCCAACGACAATTTAGAATATTATAATTTGTCCATTGATTCAAGCGTTCATATGGATTTACCTTAAACAGTTTGCTAAGTCATCAATGGATAAACGTTTGCATTAATTTGATTATACAGCACCTATTTATCAATTCGAACATGAAACCTTGTATTTTTGAAGATGTTACGATAATAATAATAATAAAACGATTACTATGTTAAGAGTTTGTTTTATCATGGGCATACTACTACATCCTATGCCTAAATTCCTGCAAATTTTCTTTGATTTGAAACAGATAATGAGGCTCCAGTTTTGGAGTGTCCAGTTAATACTACCATAGTACCAACAGCGATGGGAACAAATTCTTCAGTTGTCATGTTTTCAGTGAATGCTACTGATAACGTTGATGTTGTTCCTATGACTTCGTGCAACTCTTCATCTGGCGATACATTCTTCTTTGGGGATACTCTAGTTACGTGTAATTCCAACGATGAGGCTGGAAATCCTGCCAACTGTTCATTTGTCGTAAGAATTGAAGGTATGTTTTTCAACAAATTAGATATACCGCTACGGTACATATATTTCATTTCTCAAACAAATATGAATACAAGGACGACTCAAGTCCATTTTGGAAATCTGTCTTTACTGTCCCATATGAAACCAAAGATGACACTTGTAATTAACCAAAGCATTAGGATATTGTTTCTAGATATCTACAAATTATGTACTAGAAATTTGAATAACTTGAGTTGTCAACTTTGGTTTCATATGGGCCAATAAAGATGAATGCCCAAAATGGACTTGGGTCGTACTTATATTCATATATTAAAATATTTTATCAATCTTTTATATTTTGAGCGACCTGCTGCTTATTATATTTAAATAGTTTGATCGCAAAACAGGTTAACTCCATTCTCACCAAAATTGAGTTATTAACATGTAAACACTTACCACCTACTTTCCTAGCCATAGTATGAAATCTGAACCGAATTCCACAAGTGAGTGCAAAATATTTCGTTTTTTACTTTTATTTTTTTCTATAGGCTCGCGTACAAACTCATGCAAAGGAATGCATTTATCTCCGAAATTACTAAAGTGGAGTTAACCCGTTTTGCGATAAAACTCTTCATTCGGAATTCGTGAGTTCTATCTATTTAGCAGTGGAAGTATGTCATAAGCAAAAACATATTAATGCACCGTACTCTCAATTTGGTTCCAAATTAAGTGTTAGAATGAAACCACACGCTACAACCTTCTTCACCAGCTGGCTATAAGGAAAATTTAGCTGTGATAACGGCCGACTGCTATTATATCATAAACCATGTCTCTTTATAAATCTTGTATCTATAACTGTATATAGACTCTGAAACATTGCGAATTTTCTTGCCGAGTATTTTCGTTCAAAGATTATTGCTTGATTCGTATATCAGATTTAGGTAGTAAACAACACCGGTTGCTTATGCATCATAGAAAATTGGGTACTAAACAACGACGGTTGCTTATGCATCGTAGAGAATAACATCTTTACATCTTATGTAATGCTGTCGTATTTTATCTCTTCTGCTCCAGATCATGAAACTCCTGTTTTGACATGTCTTAACGTCAGCATTTCGACCGACATTGGTCGAAACATCTCAACAAAGGTGGTTTTTAACCATTCAGCTACTGATAACGTTGATCCTTCTCCCGAGATAACTTGTTCCCACAACTTACCTGATATCTTTGATTTGGGAGTTACAAACGTTAACTGTACGGCTATAGACCAATCTGGGAATCCTGATGCGTGTATGTTCATAGTAACAGTTGAAGGTTAGTGTTCTGATAAATTGCTTGAAATCGTATTTTTTTTTCCTTGTTTGTATGTATCCTTGTTGCCCTTTTTCACATTCTCTGCCACATAGATGTCGAGATATATTTACTGACCTGTAATTTAGTAAAGACAATAGTATACCGACTTTAGGCCATATGCATAAAAACTAGTAAGTGGTTATAAGGAATTCCTTCAAACATAAGATGAAGGTTAATCAATTTCTGAAATCCGTATGCAGAACCTATTGTGCCGGAAGTTGTTGTTTTCACCATTTTAAGGGATTGCTTTAAAACGTATGCATTAAAAAAAGCATTTTCCTTGTTCTTCGTGTTCTTACAGGTGCTTGCTTCAGTTTTTCAAGCTCTGTAATACCAATTTTAGCGCCCTTGCTTGATCAGGACGTTCGAGTTTCAAACATGTTTAGGCTCGTAATAGACCAAACCAAAGCTGACCAGAAGGAAATTAAACCAAGGAAAACTTTTTACTGAAATACCAAAGAAAATACCTAGGAAAATACCCCAGGTAGGGGTTAAAATTTACCCCATCATTCGAAATACGGATCTTCTTTCAATATGCATTTATTTACTGCACTGACCGTGAGTGGTGAAGATAGGAGGCTTCTCTCAGCACGTATTGCACTTGAACATACTTTACAGAACCCGTTTCTGTTGATGTTCGCATTGACGTCACGTCACTATTGCATGATTGTAGGAATCACTCACTAATGACAAGCAGACAGTTGATCACAAGCAAAATTTTATGCATACTAAAAAAAGCAATCTCTTGAAATCCATCTTTGGCTTGAAGCAATTTTAACAAGTCCTTATGGATACGGTCTATTACATTTATTGGAGAACAAAGGTGAGTTCTGTATAATGTACTAAAATATTATGCGTGAGAGAAGAAGCAATTCCTGTTAACCCTACTCAGCCCGGGCTTTTTTGAAATTGCATAGCCGGGGGGGGGCTCATTTGGCCCCCCCCCTCAGATCTCGGCCGCGGATCGCGCGATCGCCGCGAAAATTTGCCACTGATAGAGCCGGACGTAATCTCCAAGACTGTATAGTTAGATTTTTGAAAAACAATTATCTTCTATTTTTAAGTAATTAATTATTCATATTTATGTATAAAATCATATTTTTGCCTATAACTCCCTTTAAACAGCTCACAGAATGCTAATTTTTGGTGATAATATTCTTTATGACATTTCTAACAATTATATGTCAAAAAAAATGCTGAATCAGAGTTAATTTCTTATGTATTTTATTGTTTCATGAATTTCTTATGTATTTCCTTGTTTTTTCAACCTTTTGTTTTTTATTGTTTTTTCAATGAAATTTCTCGGGGACACTTTTGCGATCATAAACAGCATAAAATAAGTTAATTTCAATCAGTAAAAGTAAAAATAATCATACATTTAAGAATTTGGGCTGAAAACACAATTTGCATTGAAATAACACACGATATGTTTTTGAGCGATTTTTGGTGTGACATGGAAGTATGAAAAGTTGCGTAACTCCGGAACCGCGTACCTGGACGTCGTGAATTTGGTCTCAAAAGATGCGCAAGACTTGAAAGTAAAAAGTCAGCGAGCGACGCGGTCAAAAA
This sequence comes from Eucidaris tribuloides, assembly GCA_001188425.1. NCBI lineage: Eukaryota > Metazoa > Echinodermata > Echinoidea > Cidaroida > Cidaridae > Eucidaris > Eucidaris tribuloides. The sequence goes on from JZLH01S0157038.1 coordinate 26,672, forward strand.
ATTTCGCGCGGCGGAATGGTCGCGAACTTTGTTGAGGGAGGGGGCTTTTTTAGCCCCCCCCCCCCGGGCCAGATAGGGTTAAGGGAGATATAAAAGATTATAAAAAAGATTATTATAATGCATACAAATGTATGGATGTTTCTTCCCCGTGACCGCGGAGCGAGGAACATTCTAATAACCAGTTCATGAGTGCATATTTATTGTTGGAATTCAGTTTGCATATATTGGCTTTGTTATAACTGGCAAACCTGGGGGAGACTGTCGTTTAGCAGTCACTTGCCTGTTTGTTTTCATGCATACGGATTCAAGGAAAAGGCTAGAAAAAGCAATTGCTATTTTTTATGCACATATGGCCCAGTGTCTTGTTTGTGACCTTGAATGAAATCGTTTACCAGAGAGTTTAATTAACGACAAAATCGCAGACACTATGATGTGTCGTGTTGTAGATGGCATGATACATAGCAGGTATCGGGTTAGTCGCCGAAGATGCCACTAGATGAAAAACGTCACCCAGTGGTTAAACCATGTGGAATCGGCTAGAGATATTGCCGTTGAGCGCCCACAGCCCAAATAGGCTAAGGCACAATCGATCAGTTAATCAATAAAATCGTTTGTCATATTACTAAATTTTCGTCCAAATTTAATTTCAACAGATAACGAAGCGTCTGTTCTGGAATGTCCCGCTGTCATCACGGTACCAACTGCGATGGCGTCGAATTCCTCCGTTGTGATGTTTTCAGTAAATGCTACTGACAATGTGGACGGCGCACCAGAGGTTACATGCAACTCTTCTTCTGGTGATACATTCTTCGTTGGTGATACTTTTGTTTGGTGTATGTCTAGTGACCAGGCTGGAAATCTCGCCAACTGTTCATTTATTGTGAGAGTTGAAGGTATGTTAAGAAACAAGTTAAAGGTGGTATTTTCCTACGCACATTCATCATGTGTTACTATTACATGCACGGTAGAATGAGACATACCACGCTTTGCACGGTGGCATAAAGGTCAATTAGCAACGTCAAGCTAGCCAAATTCACAATGCATCGATGAAACATTAGATGTCATTCCTAAAGATTGGATTGCTGTACTATGTCCCAATAAATTTAAAACATACAATATGTTTATCGGTAAAGCGTCTGGAGCAGAGTGGTATAATATAAAAACACCCTCTTCATTAATAATAAATCAAACCTTCATAGGGAGTTTATACCGAGTTCTTTTATCGACGGGATTGCTTCATCTTTCAGATCGGGAACCGTCAATGTGTCCGGATCCAATAACATTGCCGACAGACACCGATGCAGACAACACCACCGTTACTTTCTCTATGGATTTTACCGATAACGTCGATACCATGCCAATTGCCACTTGTATACCAGAATCTGGAAGTATCTTTGAATTTGGAGAAACAAATGTGACGTGTATGGTAGATGATGTCAGTGGCAACATGGATAACTGTACTTTCCTTGTAAATATTATAGGTAAATGCAGCTATTACTCAGTTATACATGTTGATTGTTTTTGAATAAAAAGAATACTCTTATTTAAATTAATAGGCGACAGATTTGGCAAAACATTGCTCTTTAATTCTTTAAAAGAATTATTTTTGATCTAATCATGGGTCTTGCAGCTTACACGTGAACACTCTCCGTAACGGTGACCTCCTTTTTTTACCAAATATACTGAAGGACTTTCACCACATCAACTATTTTTTTTTTAAGTTTCGGGAAATTATATTCTTATAAAAGTGTCAGGGTCTGGAAACGTTTGGTTCAGGGGTGTATCATGAAAAATGTTCATATCTCTTTCAATAGGTAGATTAGGAGTTTGATAAATTGTTATAAATTTATCAATGTTAATTTGAATATATTTTTTGGTTACGAGCATCAAGTCAGAATTTCAGAAATCACCTAATAATTTTTTTGCCTAGTCTGTCCATGACATATTTTATCAAACTCTATATGCACCCCGTAATCAACACTGCGCCAGGTTTCACTTTTTATATCGTATTTTTATACCCTCAAACTCTCACCTAAACTCAAAATATCTGAACAACATTGAGGGACAGACAACATTTAAATTTAGTATGATTAAAACAGTTTTATGTAAAGCGTTGTAGGTTGTTGTCATCTTAAATGCGATGTACCATTGCAGCAGTAGTGTGCTGAGTCCATTTTAAAGGAAAAATGACTTTCAATAAATTATGATTCCCTTTTTTGTTCAGATCGCCAAGATCCAATACTGACCTGTCTTAACATCACCGTGTCTACTGATTTGAATATGAATACGTCATCACTGGTTGTCTTTAATGTTACTGCTACCGATAATGTTGATCCCTCTCCCAACATTACTTGTTCTCGCAATTCATCCGACGTCTTCAATTTGGGAGTTACGGAAGTTACCTGTAATGCTATCGACCAATCTGGGAACAGTGCAATTTGTGCATTTTGGGTCACAGTTGAAGGTAGGTACTTCTGCTACACTCCTACTGCTCCTACTGGTAGTAACAAAACTACTACTACTGTTACTACTCCCCTACTACTACTACTGCTACTACTACTACTTCTACTACTACTAATAATAATACTGATGCAGCTACATCTGAGACGACTGCGGATATTTATTACATTTTTGATTAAACTTGCAAAAACTTGTACTAAACCAAGATAGAACTAGATGTTAATTCGTCACTAAGACGAATTGGTGATCCGCGTAACCGCTCCGATCGTCAAATTTAAAGAAAATGTGACAAACAATGTATATCAATTATCATTGCATGATGAAATATGTCTCTCATCACCTGAAATTGTCTATCAAACATTAATTGAAAATACGACGTGCGCAAACGCGTTCGTCACGACGCGCGGACGGTTATGATTAGAACCAGTGGTGACCTTTGACCTGAAGTTACTGTGTACCAAGTTTGATTATCTTACTCGATTCCATTCATGAGATATGCGCGAAATACGATTTTACGTTGTGACGTCATAGATGACGCCACAAATATTCTGCATGCAAAGTTGTGCCTGAACTCTGATCTAAAGATCGTAGGCTATCAGTATGCTGCCCCCCTATGGAAAAACGCAGTATCTGACATTTTTTTCAATTTTCACTTTTCTTCATAATAGCAGTCAGTAAACATCCCTTTTTCATGTGACACATCCAGTTTTCTGAATTTCTTTTGGGAAACCCACTTTTCAGTAACTGCAAAACGCAGTATCTACACTGAACTTAATTTACATCATTTAGAACCATTTCCATCCACCATGACACAAAATATTGCTTTACACGCTGAAAAATCGTAAATGCGTGGCATGCGCGCGTAGTGAATGACGGCCATTTTGAAATTCACCATAACTCCCTAGAATAACGGTGACCCATATTTTCATTGCATATTTCTCGATAGCCGATGGGCCGTAGAATTAACTTTTCAGCCATCACTTCCCCCCCCCCCCCCCCCCCCTTGCTACATCGATGTGACGTCATCTAATGACGTCACAAAGAAAAATCGTATTTCGCCGCATATCTCCTGACTGGATCGAATAATGATAACCAACTTGGTACACAGTTTACTTGAGGTGAAAGGTCATCACTTGTGTTTACCATGACCGACACACGTCACGACCATCGCGTACGCAACGTGAATTTCAATTAATGTTTGATAGACAATTTCAGGAGATGAGGGACATATTTCGATCATGCAATGATCATAGATATATATGTGTTTGTCACATTTTCGTTTAGATTTAATGATCGGAGCGGCTTACGCGGATCATCGAATTCGTCTCAGTGACGAATTAAGAATCTAGTCTTTCTATGTTTTCTTTATTTATGTTTCTTTCTGGTCACTTTTTGTTCAGACGATAACTCAAGAACGATAGCGTTAATGATCATCGTAACTTAGCAATAGTTCTGACCTCTGTTAAAACTCGCTGGGAACCAGTCACATGTGATAGAGCACCATATGACGTCAGTTATGACGTCATTTGTAAAAAAAGCTAGGACTGAGGCCTATAATTGGCGATTATCTCGACGGCGGTCGAATAAAATAACCAAACTTGGCAAGCGGACAAGTTCAGTCATGGGTCTCTATTTGGTCCAACACGAAGCGCGCGCACGTCTTCACATGCGTGTACGGGCGCGTCAAAAATAAAAATGGCTCCAAATGACTTCTTATTACAGTACTATATTGTTTCAGGTCATTTGGAGCATTTTAAGTGCGCGCGGATACGCCGTGCGTTTTTTCGCGCGCACCCCTTTCCGGACCGAATATCGTTCGTTTTTCGAATGGATTTGGATTTGCTGACTGAATTCTCCATCATTAGAGCCCTTTCCCGACAACTGGACCAAAATATCGCTTACAAGTCAAAACGGTAATGCGCGCGCGTTTACGCGCGTAGTGAATAATGGGCATTCTTTAAATCACTCATAACTCTCTAAAATTAACGGTGCCCTACTTTTATTGCTTATTTCATGATAGACCTATGATGCGTAGATGAGCATTTCAGGCATTGCTTTCTATGGCCAAGTGTTGTGACGTCATTTATACGCTCAGCGAGAAAAATCGTATTCGGGCATAAATCTTCATGACCTGGAGTCGAGTACCATACCAACCTGTACAAATTTACTCAGATCAAAGGTCATCCTGCGTGCTTATCATAGTGCGTGCGGGCGTCACGACGAACGGTACGCGTACGTTTTAGTATTAAGTCTTAGAGGATCAGTCATTTTTCTCGAGAATAAACGACTGACCCCTACCTTGTATTGGCTCATTCTGCCTGCATGGAAAGAACGCAGTATCTACATTTTGCACAAGTTGAGATATTGAGGGGCATTTTATTTTTTTTTCAAAAAGCCGCTCGAAACTAATTGATTTCTTGTCCATCCTTTATTATCAAATTGTGGAGTATAAATATGCCTATTTCCAGGCAAAATATTTTTTTTTATTGTTGTTGTTGTTTTTATATTATGACGAAAATGTACATACTTTGGGGAAAGTCGTAGCAATGCCCGGTTTCTCCCATGGAAAACGCAGTATTCTACATATGATAAGAAAGGTTATTCGTTTTTTTCTATCATCACTTACTCAGTCGATATTGGTTCAATTCCACAGAAAAATATATCAACTGGTAATTAAGAGGAAATAATAGCTCTTATAAACATGAGGAGCGCCTCTACCAACTAGGGCGCCTCTGCTGGTAAAGTCCAAACTTCATGAAAATGGTCAAAATGACATCGAAACGGGAATTCTTGTAAAGTTTAATTAAACACAATGTTTGAGGCGTGTGTCACGCTGTTTTGTGTTTGTACTTTGATTTAATTCCAATAGCCTAGAAACATGGAGGCGCCCTCTAAAAACAAGGGCGCCCTCTTGTGGTAAAGTCCCAAACTTTCAGAATAGGCCGAAAATTACACCAAACTTTTATTATATAAGTTGTAATTAAACAATGTTCTCCTGTATTGCTGTGTTGTCTGTTTTGTCTTTGTACTTAAGATTTTAATTGATAGATATATCATGTTATTTAATCTGTGTACTAAAGAAAATAATTCGTAATAATCGTGAAGGTTTGTTACTTTACCACAGAGGGCGCCCTCCATGTTTCTAGGCTATTATGAATTAAGTCAAAGTACAAACACAAAACATGACACAGCTGCAAATACATTGTGATTAATTACAACTTTACAAGAATTCCCGTCGTGTCATCTTGACCATTTTCAGGAAGTTTGGGACTTTACCACATGAGGGCGCCCTAGCCCTGGTAGAGGAGGCGCCCTCCATGTTTCATAAGCTATTATTTTCCTTCTTAATTACACATGATATATATTTCTTGGAATTGAACAAACATCGACTGAGTAAGTGCATTGATTAGAAAAAGAACGGAATACGCTTCTTATATCATATGTACGATACTGGTTGTTCATGGGGAAACCGGGCATTTGCTTCGAACTTTCCCAAAGTATGTAATAACATTTTCGTCAATAACTAAACAAAACAACAAAATAAAAACAATTGGCCGAAATAGGCATATTTATACTCCACAATTGTAAAATTAAAGGATGACAAGAAATCAATGTTTCGAGCGGCTTTGAAAAAAACATAAAATGCTTAATATCGTAGAAATTAGATACTGCGCTTTTTCAGTCGGGGAAACC
>JZLH01S0157060.1:34965-49836 GCA_001188425.1 Eucidaris tribuloides
GTTTTTGTGGTGGTGGAAATTGAGAGGAAAATCTTAGCCCTAATTATGTCAAACAACACAAACAATCTGACAGATTAAAAGAAGTCACAATTCTTGTTATTGGTCTCGAGTAGGGATAGGCCAATGGTCCTACGGCCTTAAGACACTCGAATTACGAGTTGGGTACAGATTAATGGTCGTAATAGGGTAAGAATGAGATAAAATTAGGTTTGAGTTGGGGTTTAGACTAGACCATTCACTATTTTCATCCTTTCTTACACGATATCACCAACTGCAGTAGTGTCACAAGTCGACGGTATCGATAGTTTATCCGTATCTTTGTATCGATAGTTTATCCGTATCATAATTGTATGCGAAAGCCTTATTCAAATGAAGTTAACCAGGCGGCACTAAACAGTTTAAAATATACGTAGAGCCACTCATTAGGCAAATTTATACCACAGGCGGCATTCCAAACAACGCCCTGTACGTGCGTTCAGTGTAGGGCTATCCTCATTATGAATGCGTGATAGCAGGTTAATTTTCATATTAGAAGAAAACATTTAAGAGTATTATTCTATCCAAGGTAGTTAGGTGGTGTTTTATATAGATCAGCACAGACAACCAGAAGAGCTCAAGGAGAGCAGACGTGTGCGTCAGGGTGACGCCGGGTCTTTGTCTGTCAAGCTTAGCCAGCCCACAGTGGTGGTAAGCATTTATCAATTTTAATAATTCTCTCTATTTGATATTGGCTTAAAGGTTTTGCTAGTTTGTTATACTATTATCATTACTGCAAACTGAAGTCAAGCTTTTTTGGTTCTTGTAGAAAATCAAGTTGTGTAATAACTGGCAAGTATCGTACTTCATGTTATAATGTTTATTCTTGAATGGTTTCAAATTACCAAATATCGTACTTCATGTTACAATGTACTAAAATGAAGTCAAGTGTTTAATAATTTTCAAAATTACCATTCATCGTATTTCATGTTATAATGTCTACAATACGGAGGATATTGACTATCATAACAGTTCGATGACGTATTGTGAATTCGCGGGAAATTATTCTAATTAGTGAACAAACTTGCTGGAGGAATGATGTTTTCATTATTTGTAGGGAGTTGGGGTCAGATACGGAGCCAAGGTTCGGCACCACCCCTCGGCTGTATGATAGTTGGCCATCGGTCAGCACTGTTTTCGACTGGGTGAATGCATTGTCACCGTTTCTTCATTGTCGGCGGAGAGCCGGTAGCCAGTTCGTCGGTGTCGTCTTTTCGTCGGGTTCAACCGCTCAATGGACCGTCATTTTTCAGAGTTTTGCGGCGTCGACATTAGCGTCGAGTCTTGCCACGAGCATGACTTGACGAATCAATCAAATTTTCACACAGATATTATTCAGCGAGTGCAAAAACACTCCTGCCAAATTATTTTGCTCAAAATTGTTTTTTTTTTTAAGTTATCGTATTTTGAAAAAGGGGTAGTTACTTTATTTATTGTGTTTACAAAACTACTGATTGCAGGTAGCACATGAGTATATTTCCCAGGGGATACAGCCTAATGGGTGATTAATTGTACACATGTACCTGTGGTGATGTACCAATGTACTTTAATATATTGAAAATCATTGAAAATCGAAAAAAAATACAAATTATATTAAAAGGTAAATGACATGATTAGGGGTAGTCCTCAAATCGGGATAAAACTATTCTATAGAATCAAGTAAACTGTGCAAAGATTCTTCTGTGAAAATTTGGTAGTCAAAAGTTGACCCGTTCTAAAATAACTTAAATCAGTATACCTTGTCACAGACAAATCTATTGTGTAGCAGTCTATGGCTTCTATTTATATCGGGGCTCGAGAGAAACAAAATGCTAGTATGTTCATGCTTGATTCGGCTTAAGTAAACAAATTCAAGATAAATTATTCCAGCCAGGTGATACACTCAAGCTGGTGTATAAATTGATATATCATTCAACCATGTGATACACTCAAGCTGGTGTATCCATTGATATATCATTCAACCAGTTTGTTTCAAGGGGCATTTTTATTTCTCCCAATCATGTCACTGCCCTTTAATATACGTACCCTTGTGGTAACAGTCAATGCTGTAGTCTTGTTGATGTGTGCAGCTTTCTCCTGAACCCGGGCACTGTGCTAAACGATCGTACGCATAATACCCGTCGGGACAGACAGGATTCTCTAGGGCAATTTCTCCATTTCCTGCACCATACGGGTTTCCAACATTATCTGCTCTCCAGTACTCATAGTCAACTCTTTGAAAACCTCCATAGTTTGGTATTAATGGATATCCAACTTGCGCACAAGAAACTAGAGTTTCATCAAAAAAGGCTTTACTGTTGGAACAGACAGATCCCCAATTCCCTTCTTCATCCATGTATTCAACGCGGCCATTGCTTGCTGAAGAACCATTCACAAGCCGAACTGAACCTGAAACAGAAATCAAGTTGTAGAGACGTACGAAAAGCCAAATCTAAGGCAATTTATATCTATCATAATTTTATTGGGGGAAAGAACTGTTAGAACTTAGAATGGCAGTTCTAGAACATGTTTTCACGAGTTTGAAGAAAACATATTTTTGCTAGTTATTTTTATGCCTTCAACAAGGATGTTATTCAGTGAAATGTTTACTTTTGGCCTGATTCACATGACTCTACAACCGCAATTTGATTATACAGTGTCTAAAAAAAAAAAAAATCTAAATGGCCCCCAAATCAAAATTATTTGATTTGGGGGGGGGGATTTCTTTGTATAGGCCTATATATAAAAGCTGAAAATCTCTTCTTTCATGTGACACTAAAAGGTCTGAAATTGCTTTATGCTCGAGTGAGCACTGCCCATTTTTGTAAAGGACATGAAAAGTAGGTTGCGCAGAAATTGGCTATTGCAACAAAAGATGCAAGCTCTGTGTGATTATGTGTGGAGCTAAGTGGGGATGATCTTACTGACTGAAAACATGAAAGGCTACCGTACTTGGGTGAAAGGGAAGTGGGGTGATGGGGAAAGGGAGTGGTGGGGTGGTGGAGTGGTGGAGGTATCGGGGTGGTGTGGATGTGGGGTGTAAGGATGGTGTGGGGATTGGGGTGATGGTTTACGTGTAGGAGATGGTGGAGGTGGCAGGTTTAGGTAATTCTAACACACCACTACCTCTCCCACCACCCCACACCCCACTCGATAGACCCACAACGTCCTCATGTCCACATTCCTTTCCACCACTGTCTACACAGAAATCATTCTGGGAATATTTTACTTGTAAATGCTCCCTATAAATCTGTCATCCAACTCTACACAATGCTTAAAGTCAGATCGACTACGCCCCATCAACTTGCCCCATTGTAATTTAGATTTTTCAAAACACAAACAATCATCAGTCATGCATGACAACTGATACATGAGTAGGACATATCTTTAAAGAGAAAATTATGGAACGGTAATGCGTTCCCTGCTATAAAGAACACACGTCCCACCACTGGCGTAAATCCCGGGGGGATGGGGGATATATCCCCCACACAATCACCCCCCCCCGACTTTCAAGAAAAAATATTTTTTGGTAATTAATCATTGTTTAAAATTACTGTAGGCCTATAGTGAGAATTTCTTCTGAAATGCCTTTAAAATACTTAAGATCGTTCAATTTTAATTCTGAAAACCTCAAGAGTTCTCGCTCGGTCGCTTGGTTTTAGAGTGTAACATTATACTGGCGAAGACAGAGACCAACAATCTCAACTGCCTAAATTAAAGTGCACTGCCGTAATTTGGGAGGAGGGGGATGGGGGATATATCCCACCACTTTTCGAGAAGGGGGATGATCTGTACAAACATACCCCCACTTTTCAATAAAAAAAAGTATTTATGTGTACATTCTATTCTTAGGCCTAACATTTATAACATTCTAAAATGCTAAAAATATTATCTGAATATCCCGATGTTTCGGATTCTCTCTCATTCATGTTCATTACTTAGGCTACGTGTTTTCCATCGGTTCAAATGGGTATTTTATCCCTATTCCTATTTAGTGCACAGATAACGCAAAATGCAGGCCAAATGAAACATCGTATGTTCAACCAAATGTAGAAAACGAGCTCAGATATTTCCACGAGAGGACAAAAGGAACCCTTCCGAAACTGTACATCATTTATCAAGATGACAGTCTAATACATTTTTTAAAGTGGTTATGATTTTTGGCTCAGAATTTTAAGCACTCTTTAAAGAATTTCTAGAATTATTCAAAATCATGTGCCGTGGGGGGGGGGGGGTAATATTCCCAGTAATTCAGGAATTTGAGTATCCACTACCCTTTAACTTCTCATAAACCCTCCCCCTTCCCCCAAAAATATATATATTATGTATATATATATATTATATATATATTTCTTTTTTACAATCTTTTCTTTTTTGACAATTGCGCTTTTGAATCATTTGTATCAGAAGGATCCCTTAGAATGAGTGCCCCCTTTTTATTTCCATAATCGTTTTCTTTTCAGATAAAAAACAATTGTCGATTTTTCGACCTGATATGCCTCATCTGTGACAAGGGTCTTTTTCACATTTTAGAGGCACCCGTTCTAATTCAACTGCCACTACCGGCTTTTGTCAACGTGGTTAAGTGATACTGGTTCTTAAAATACATGTACATGTGCCCTCTTTTCCTCTCCAATCTGCCAATTTGTGCACCGAATTTGAAACGACTTAGGTCAACTTACTTTAATTTCATATCCTCTCAGTCTCTGAATCTGAGACATGTCAGAAACATTTCCCCTTTTATAAGATGTTATTGGACACCATGCAGTCTCACAGGTCCTACAAAAAAAAAATCTCGCTCGCTTCGCTCGCTCGCACATTGATATAGGCCATGAAAATCCAACAGCAAAATTTAATGCTATAGTATTTACTGCATATATATCAAAGCAAAAGATCGAGAAACACGTCACGTGAAAGGTCTAAACTGCAATAAAAGCTATACGCCAGACTTTAGAGATAGTGGTACATTTTGCATGTTGTGGGTGTCCCCTTTTCAAGAAGTAACACTTGATTTGGGAGTGTCCCAAAATCTGGAAATTTCATCGATCATCCCCCCAATCCTCGGACCGGATTTACGCCCATGCGTCCCACAGTGTGTTCACAGTGTGTTCACATAGTCGGCTATGTGAATACACCCGAGATTAGCAGTGTGAAGAGGATTTCACACTGTGGTGAGTTTTTTCACAGAGTGTTCACACAGTGATGTTCTGTTTCACACTGTGAATTGATGATTCACAATGTTAAAACGCTCTAATTTAATACTGTGAAGAGATTTCACACTGTGTTCACAATGTGTTCACACGGGGTTTTTTTACATTACATTGTGTTTCACACTGTGGGACACTGTGGACACTGTGGACCACCACAACTGACTGACGACCAGCGTTGCAACAATTTTACGTGTTGAAATATCCCTACATGGTGGGGGGGGGGGTCACAACAATGCCAATCGCCTGCTTGATCTTCCGTAAAGATATTCAGGAAACAATGTGATTAGCTGATACTTGGAGAATTTGGAGTATAAGTCAAGAATTGTAACTTATTACCTGGTGCCGTACATACTACTGCTGCGTTTTCATTGTTATCGCAATTAGTTGTTCCAATCTCGGGGTTATGCTCACAGTCGAATAGACTTCCTTCCGTGCCATTGCAACGGACATCGTCGAGGAGTATATCGGGATTTTCGTAATTCCTCCAGCCAACCAAAGCCAGATCAGCACCAGGATATCCTAGTGTTTGCAGACCACCGTTGCCTCATTAAGACCCCAGAAGTCATCGCAAACAGTTCCCCAAGTTCCTTCGTAGAGCACCTCAACCCGCCCTTCAGCTTCGTGGCCTCCTCCAGCTAATCTAACGGTTGCTGTGGAGTTTACAACATTTATTTAAGATCACACGCGATCGTCAAAGGGCGTGTAACTGGGAGACAAGATCACGACTTTAGAATAACGAGGAGGACATCATATCATCCCCCACACCACTACTTTGGGGGATCAGACCCACGCAAAGTACCAAATTACAAACACGTGGCCATGCTAAAAGCTAGTATGGAGCTCGCTCTTTTTTAAAATTACGTTCATGAGAGGTGGCAAACACTCCAGTTTGCACACCTTTCCCTATTTGGTTGTTGCGCTCCTTCAATAAAGAACTCCCGATTGTCCACCTCCCAACTTTTGAGAAGCGATTCACGCCCCTGGGATCACTGATATTATCTTGAAAAGGTACGTACTTGTACTTAGCTAAGCTCGATGATACGTGAATCCCAGGGAGTTAAACTCGTAGCTAAACTCGACTAAAAATGAGTCTCGATGAATTTAGACAAGTACCTAAAAAAGAGGATAAGCATTCCGAAGGGGTTAAAGCTGTATACTCGACATGAATGGAGTCCCATTTGAGTTTAATTTGTAGCTGAAGTCGAGGATAAGGAGTACCAATGCAGTGAGACCTGTACCTAAAGTCGAGGATAAGGAGTCCCAAAGAAGTTAAAATTGTAGCTAATTTGGACTTATGGATTCCCATTAGAGTTGAACGTGTAGCTGAAGTCGAGGATAAGGCAGTTCCAATGGGGTTGAAGTTGTAACTATAATGTCGGGTATAGGGGAGTCCCAGGGAGTTAGAGTTGAAGCTAAATTCGTGGATAAGGATTCTCAGTGGAGTTAGACTTGTACCTAAAAGAGTCTGAGAGTCCCAATATGGAATTGGACTCGTAGCTATACTCGAGGATAATGGAGTTGACCTTGTACCTGAAGTCGAAGATAAGGAGTCCCAATGGAGTTGCAAGGACTAAAGTCGAGAATAGGTACGTCCCAGTTGAGTTAAACTTGAAGCTAGAGTCGAGGATAAGGAATCCCAATGGATTTAAAAATGTGGCTAAATTGGACTTATAGAGTCCCAGTTGAGTTAAAACAGGTAACTGAAGTCGAGGATAAAGAAGTTCCAATGGGCATAATGGGGTTGAAGTTGTAACTTAAGTCGGGTATAAGGGAGTCCCAGGGAGTTAGACTTGAAGGTAAATTCGAGTATAAAGGATTCTCAATGAAGATAGACTTGTACCTGAAGTCGAGGATAAGGGGTCCCATAGGAATAAAACATGTAGCTAAAGTCGAGGATAAAGGAGTCACAATAAAATTATATTTCTACCTAAGTTCGAGCCTGAGAGTCCCAAAAGAATTGGACTAATAGCTACCGTACACTCGAGGATAATGGAGTTAACCTTGTACATAAAGTCGAGAATAAGGAGTCCCAAAGGAGTTAAACTTGGAGCTGAATTCATGCTAGAGGGATTCCGATCGGAGTTTTTTTTATGAAAATATGCAATATCAGTTTCAGCACTATCTTAACAATCTTAAAGACACTGTATAACAATGTTTCCAGTTTAAAAAATCTGAGCTACATGATTCCACATGCTACTAGTGTCTTTGACACAGTCTAAAAATGAAGCCCTGCAAAAATTGCGTTGTAAAACAATCATTAAGTGCTTTAAAGAAGTGAAAATCATTGACAGACCATTCCAGCTTTTCTCCATAGACTGCTGTGTTGCAGAATTTCCTATCGCCCGATATAAAATTAATGTGCCAATTTGTATTCTGCACATATTGTACTAGTGACAGCATAACTGTCCAAACTTTTGTGTTCTAGGGTGTTTATTTGTCCATTCAAACACTGTCAGATATGTCAGATAGCAAAGTTCGACAATTTTTTAAACGGATCTTCCACAGTATAGTGTCTTTAACGGGAAAGCAAACAAAGGTGAAAACATCAGTCTGAAATACAAGCGAAATAAAATGAATATTTCATCATGTTTCAAATGGAACAAAACAGTCAAAACTGGGTATTTTACGACAAGTAGTTACATTATTAGTCGAGTTCTAAGGAAAAATAAAAGCTTCTTGTCTAATAATTCTATTAACTTATGAAGATTGATTGGCATATTTTTGTAGAATTGTATTGTTCTAAATTTGACAAAGTTTCTAAATTTTATTAATGAATGAAAGGTATGCAGACAGAATTTAAGATGCAGAATAAATTTGCTGTTCACCTCAGTATTATCATTAATTTGATAATACAGAGGTGACCAGCAAACTTATTCTGCATTTCTAAATTTTGTCTAAAACAAAGAAAAATATTGGGCCTCAGCATCTTTACACCCGACTAAAACACATCAATCTTCTCTGTTCATCGGAATACAAAGTCAAATTCATAATACAGTGCATCCCAGACAAAAGGAAACCGAGATTGATGAAGATATTTTTATATCCTGATAATAAGAATGAAAAGAAAATCGTACATGTTTGGAAAGCGTTATTTTTTTCTTCTTTAATTTGATACCGGTCACAGATATTCCCATCCACGCATGGCTGAGCAAAGACAATAAGAAGGGACACACCCGGGGGACACAGTCATAAAATCATTTCACGAAAAATTTGAAATTCAAACTGTCATGTTTAAATGTATTCAGAATATCTCAGACATTGAAGGACATCATTGAAAAGCCCATTTTATCGTCTTTCATATGATGCCACATTTGTGATAAAAAAGCGATGCATCAGTGAGTAAAGACAATTTGAAAAGATGTTTGTTTTCAGAAATGTTCCAAAATGCATTCATTAACCCTGTTTTCTGGATTTGGCAGCCAGCAACCAAGAAATTACCTTGCTAACATGATTCGGAGCCTATTGTTGTGCCCCGAGCAAGATATTGTGTGAAGTCAGCTGTGCGTGAATCTTTTGTTCGGCTCGCTTCTCATTGCTCAAAATGTATTCATTCTAAAAATCACGCTAAAACAGGCATGTTTTAATTTTACCTGTTCTCCGGCATACATCATTCATTTTGTACGCATGAGGTGTCAGATTAAAGAAGAAATTATGAATTTCTATGTCATGCTTTTGTTTCTTAAAAATGATTACATTTACTACCATGAAAATGCACTCAAAGATGGAATATGCGCGTGCAAATGAAATTTTTGTTGCACCAATATCCATTGTTTTAATTCAATAATGCGTTAACGATGAAGTATAAGTTATGTATCAAATGAAAGAAGAGGAACAGAGCTTTACAATCATACCTAATTCATTGAAGAAATTATTCATTATGATATATATTAATATTTTTGACATGAAATCCGGTTTCCTTTTTTCTGGGACACACTGTATTATGCGCCTATAGGCAGAGAATGTCATTTGCTAATTTGCATTTAGTGTTTAATGCCACGTTCCTGTGTATTGTAGGAAAATATTCATGTCAGTGTGAAATTTTAGATAAAATTCAGATGATTTTCAGCGATAGATACTCACTATTTTGGGCTGCAGTCGTGCATGGTAGCAGCAAGCTAATGCATATCAATAAGATATACTTTTGTGCGTTCACCGGCCGTTGTTGAACCATTTGCTGTGTGCGGAGCAGATCCATTTTGTAATACGCAGTATGGGGAATATAATTGAATTTTTTCTGACATAAACCTGCTGCTTTTATAGGCCTAGTAGAGCAGATCATTTAGGTTTGGTATATACAATACTATCATTTGCTGATAATTAATATTTGAGTTTCAAAGGTCTTTTAGTACTTCAGTTTGTCAATCATCGGTCACGCTCACTTTGATAATGTCAATGTCGTAAAGTCTATTGATAACACGTCACACCCAGGGACACATGCGACATTGGAACTTATCTGTTTCAAGTTTCTTGACATTTTCGCATCTCTGATAACTGGGCGTGTGACTATAAGGTGTACCATCCTCACCATTAATATTAAATACACTCGGCAAAAAAAAGTTCTTGGACACTTATAAAAGTTAAAATATACCATATAATTTTTTATTAAAAGGTACATTATTGTATATCAATGACGCACCCATACATTATTCCACTGTCGAGATGACATGCAGTTAACAATGTGAGCACGTCGAATGCATACGCTTGATTACATGCAATATAAACAATAGCCAAGTCAGTAAAAAAAAATTGACAAGAATGGAGCATCAGTCTTTCAAGTTGTGAAAGTTTAATTGTGCATACAGATCATGAATCGACAAAATTAAAGTAAAGTGTCACTTTCGAAAAGAAAAGAAAATTGTCCATCCTTGAATACATCACTATTCCATCTGGAATTTTTAATAAAACTTAGTCAATGAAAAAAAGGTCAAATTTCAATGTCTTGACTAATCAAAAACAGTTCAATATCTTGTTTGTCCTCCCTGGCTCTGAATGAGTGCAGCACATCGACGTCGCAGCTTCAGCTTGAAAATGCATGTCCAAATGGTGCATCTCATGATGCATCTCTAAGCATTTCATTCAAATCATAAACATCTGTTGAAATTGTTGAATGTATGCCTACAAGATGGACCTGATCATTAGCATTTGAAGGCTCAATTTCTTGCAATTTTTTTTTACTGACCTTGCTATTGTTTAATGCATGTGATCAGCCATGCATGACTACTCACATGTTAACTTCATGTCATACTGGAAGTGGAATAATGTCTGGTCATATTGATATAAAATAATGTACCTTTTAATACAAATTTATAAGGTATATTTTAACTTTTATAAGTGTCAAAGAACTTTTTTTTGCCGAGTGTATTTGCCAGTGTAAATATCAGGTGGGAATTACTAAAATGGACGGTGATGCAAGCGTACATTGATCTTTCTTTCCATCCAGGTAGACTCGTTGCTTCTTGAAGGACAAGGCCAATGACATTCAAGTTGGTTTTAATAAATCAATATTTTGGAAAATCTAGGTCAATAACATGAACAAGTCGAAAGTTACAAGATTTATGTTTTTTGAAATTTTATAGTGTACACATATTGGTCACAAATGATTTGGTCCCTAAATTCCTTCGATTGAATATAAATCTAATGGCAAATTCAAATATACTTTCACGAGTGAAACTATCGAGCAGTAATCGTGGTTTTGCATCTGATCTAATCGAACTTTTACCAACAGCATGCACGTGGACAATATACGAATGAATGTGCAATAGTCCTAGATCAATACAGACCAATTTAGTGTTTGGTATGATGGGTAAAATATAACTCCGTTATATTAAAATAAAATATGCTCCTATATTGGAGCATCGGGCGGGGCCTATACATCTCCGTTTGGTAACCCTAGGCTACATGGCTACACAAGCATAGATATAGGGGGTAGTCCGGATAGTCGTATGACAGCACCCCCCCCCTCCCCCCCCCCCCCAAAAAAAAATCAAAATGTTCAAAATTGTTGCAAAGACATTTTTTCAAGGGACTTTTACAATGATATAAATGAAGAAAGCATTGATCAGATAGATTTCAATCCCATCTTGCTGTTCTTTTAATGTGAGAGGTCAAAAAAAATTGTGATCACGACCCACCCCCAAAAAAAATCCTGCATGGATCCACCCATGACAAGGCAGTTTGACTACGAAGGGCGATAAATCCTCTGATAGTCTCATGCGTTCAATTTCCCCACCCAATCTAGACATCCGAGCACACTTCCGACCTGTCAACTCGATCAGGCCAGATCAAGCCAATTTTGGGCCTGGTTGGTCAAGCTCGGCAAGGTAATCGGGGTTAATCTACCTTGATTGGGGTGATCGACAAGGCTCTGGCTCCCTTCTCAACTGTTTTTTGGCATGTTAAAAATATTCGAGTAGGTAACCAGAACGATGTCAATCAAGGCAGACGGACGCCGATCATAGTAGATTGACCCCGATCACCGGCCGAAGTAAACCGAAAAGGACCAAAATTGGCTTGATCGGGCCTGATCGAGTTGACAGATCGGCAGTGTGAACCTAGCAGCTAGTAAGTAACATGTTCATAATAAGTAACTCAACTTTGGTATTTTATTGGTATCATTGAAAAGCCTGTATATTTCCCTTTACAATGATACCTCATTTGCCATAATTTTGGATTCATGGAATGTGCAAGATAATTTAATAAGGGGCCAAGTGAAAAGTGAAAAGCTGCCAAATGCATTGTTATCAGCAACAGTTCAGCATTCATTTGTATAGAGAGTGGATTGTGTTTTATGTTATGGTTTTTAATGAAGTGGTATATGTGTTGTTTTCACATTTAAGTGGGAAATTGTGAAATTATTATTGTGTGAGAGTTTCAATAGGATTCTGACAATTTGTTCAGGTCCCCTCCATCGATCAACACATGACACTTCACTAAAAACCGTCACATCATCATTAAACACAATTCACTCTCCATCAAATGCACGCTGAACTGGTGTGCAGCATTGCAGCTTTTCACTTCTGACTTGTCCCCTTATTAGAATGTCTTGTACATTCCAGGAATCCCTAATCATGGCAAATGGGGTATCATTGTAAAGGATAATAAACATACCTTTCAATGATACCAATATCAAGAATTATACCACGACAGATATCAACGCTCAAAATTGAGTTGCAGAACTTTTTTGCGGGGTTAAGTATTTGGTATGACTCGACAGGGACTGTGTGCTTTTAAAGGGCAGTGAAGTGATTAAAGACACAAGTTAACAATGACCACCATTTCAAAAATGTGAGCTTTATAATCTTCCATGCTCCAAGTGTCTTTGATTAAAGTCTAAAAATGAAACCCTGAAAGAAAATATTTTAAATGATTATCTAGTGCTTTAAAAACAGTGAATATCTTTGAGTACTCAGGTTGACCGGATTCATCCTGCCATTTCCTCCCATAGAAAACTGTTGTTATAACCGAGGCTATTTCATACTCTACCGCAGTGGTAATTTCAAGATTGATGTTTATTCATGCAAATCTTGCCAGTGGCAGCATAATTTACTAACTTGAGGTTTATTTGTCCATTCAAGCATTAGTATGTAACTCTGTTTTTTTAATTGAAGCTCCACATGTTAACTTGTATCTTTAGGAGAAACCAAACATGCTTCGTTAATAAGTTAAAACATTATACAAATGTATACTCATTACACTGGCTAGAGTGTATTTTCTGGCTGGACATATTGTCTTAAATTTGTCATAAATATGAATAAATGTGAATTTACAAGTATTGAATTAATCTCTACACTGTAAAAAGCGTGTTTAGCAATTAAACAATTAAATATTAGTATTAAGAAAGTAATTGCAAAGATGTGTCTAGAAAAAAAAATGTACACTTAATGTTTAGAAAATGGACACCGGTGTTAAAGTGATAGGCTAACATTGTGGAGCTTCAGTTTAAAAAAATTGTCAAACTTTGATATCTGAGCTACATAGTAGTGTTCAAATGGACAAATAAACACCCTATAGAATACAAAAGTTTGGAAAGTTATGCTGCCAATGGCAAGGTATGGATGAATAAACAATTTCTACTTCGGTGGATGATGAAATAGCTTGGATCTGCACACAGTAAGTCTATGGGAGGAAATGGGCAGGTGAATCCGGTCAATTTGAATGCTCATAGATTTTCACTTTTTAAAGCACTACAATCATTTTGAAATACAATTTTTGTAGGGCTTCATTTTTAGACCTTATCAAAGACACTTGGAGCGTGGATGATTATGTAGCTCACATTTTTTTAAATGTGGTAAATGTTAGCCAGTGGCTTTAAGTGACTTGACACACGACGTTTAGCCACATGTTTACAAAGTGATGGCGAGAATATGTTTAAAACAGCGTGTACTCACTAAACACAGTTTTTACAGCCAACCCTGATAGAAATTGATCTCATAGAAATCAACACAACAAAATTCACGGTCACAATACAACAAAGAGGAAGATTGTGACTACGAAACCCGGGAGGGGGAGGGGGCAGTCAAACATAATGCTGTAAACATGTGTGACCAAATTATTTCCAGACACCCCCTAATGCTAGGTTCACACTGCCGATCTGCCAACTCGATGAGGCCCGATCAAGCCAAGTTTTGGCCTTTTCGGTCCAGTTCGGCCGGTAATCGGGGCTCAATCTACCATGATCGGCGCCCGTCTGCCTTGATCGACATCGTTCTGGTTATACTCGAATATTTTTGACCGCCAAAAACATTCGAGTAGGGAACCAGAGCGTTGTCGATCACCCCGATCAAGGTAGATTGACCCCGATTACCTTGCCGAGCGAGACCTACCAGGCCCAATATTGGCCTTATCGGGCCTGATCGAGTTGACAGATCGGCAGTGTGAACCTAGCATTAGGTAGTTATTTTGCACACAGAGAAAAACTTGTTTATGCTAGGTTCACACTGCCGATCTGTCAACTCGATCAGGCCCGATCAGGCCAATATTGGGCCTGGTCGGTCTCGCTCGGCAAGGTAATCGGGGTCAATCTACATTGAACGGGATGATCGACAAAGCTCTGGCTCCCTACTCGAATGTTTTTGGCGGTCAAAAATATTCGAGTAGGTAACCAGAACGATGTCGATCAAGGCAGACGGGCGCCGATCATGGTAGATTGAGCCCCGATTACCGGCCGAACTGGACCGAAAAGGCCAAAACTTGGCTTGATCGGGCCTCATCGAGTTAATCGGCAGTGTGAACCTAGCATAAACAATTGTCCGCGTGCTTTATTTACACATTTTGGCCCCTAAACAATTTAGGTGACCGTTTTCCTGCGATTGTTTCCTAGGGTTGTATAATCGCTTTCGTAACCGGTGATAACACTTTTCAGAAACGAGGAGGAAAAAGCATGGGGGAAAAACATACCATAAATACGTTTAACTAGTCTTTCAAAAAAAATTGGGGGAAAAAGATACCCTAAATACGTTCGACCAGTCTTTCAAAACCACCCTTTGCGTTGTGTCCTATATTGAAAACTACTTTCAATCTTGTTATTTACTTTTAAAGTAATTGCATGCACTCAACATTTAAAAACACGACAGAGTATACAGGGTGGCCCAGAAAGAATGCTACGAGTATGATCGCTAATTTCTTCGCTATTTTCGGCAAAATTTCA
>JZLH01S0157141.1:2528-14347 GCA_001188425.1 Eucidaris tribuloides
GGCCCGGTGACCTTTGACCTTTGACCTTTCAGCTCCAAAATCTAATCAGTTCATTGGTGGCTCATAGTACATACTTGGTCCTAGTTACATCAAAATCCGATCGGGGGTTCTCAAGTTATCGCGAGATCCGGTAACGGACGGACGGACGGACAACCCGAAAACATGATGCCTCCGGCAACTTCGTTGCGGAGGCATAAAAAGATCTTTATTTTTTTTGTGTTTAACTTCATTCATTTTCAGTCAACTGAAAATCATAATTTTTGGTGAAAAAAATCACAAAAATTTAAAATCTGAATATAGACCAATAAAGTATCAGGTAAGTTGTTTAATAACACTAGAAAGCAAATTATGAAATACATTTTGAAAATTTGGCTTGTGGTAGACATTTTCACGGAATTACCCCTCTATATCTTTGTATACTCTTCGTTTATAACAACATTTCGATACAACAAAATAAAACTGCCGGTTCCAAGGACAATCATTGTAACAGGATTCGCCTGTACAGCAAATGTGTTTGAACAGATCTTAGAGTGAAATAAAAAATGTATATTATTGCAGTCTTTACATTTGTGTGGAAGCAATTAAAGGCATATTAAAGTTCAGTGACATAATTGGAAGAAATAAAAACATGCCTGTAGAACCAAACCGGTTGAAAGATCAACAAAATATACACCAGCTGGAATGGATCTCCTGGCTGGAAGGATTTGTCTTGACTTTGTTTATTTAAGGAGAATCAAGCATTAACGTGCCAGCAGTTTAATTTTATCGGGCATGATATATTTAATCCCCATAGAAGGATACATTCCAAATTTGTATGTTACAAGGCATACTGATGGACATCATTTTTAAAATGAGTCTATTTTTGACCACAAAATTTTCACAGTAAAATCCCTGCATAGTTTACTTGATTCTAGAATAGTTTTTACCCCAAGTTAAGGAATACCCCCAATCATGTAATTTACCTTTAATGTATGTTTCACGAATTCTCTGCTTCATAGCCACAATCCTCACTTCTATTTTACATTTTTCCAGCAAGTGTGCTTACATGTACATGTAGGTGCTGTACTAGTAATTTAATTCATAAAACGGCATAGAAGTGAAAATGACTTGCCACATTCCTGACATTGCAAATTTGTTCAGTCTATATTGTTTGATATTTTTTAAAAAATTCTTCACATTCCTGGCATTTAGGTAGCTATTTTCCAGAGTGTATTATCAGATGTTTTGCAAGATAGCTACATGTAGATTTACTAAATGCCTTTTCAGCCTGTTAACATTTAGGTGGCTTTTCCCCATCATGTATTCTCCTGTGATGTCTGAGCTTGCATGGACGATTGAACGCTTTACCACAATCCGGACATTTGTGTGGCATTTCTCCAGTATGTATTCTCCTGTGATATGCCAGACTGTCCTTCCTTGTAAATTTCATACCACACTCGTGACATTGATATGGCTTCATCCCATCATGCATTTTCATGTGAACTCTGACACCCAACGGACTAATAAAGGCTTTACCACATTCCTGACATTTATATGGCTTTTCCACAGTGTGGCTGTCACTCTTACGACGCTTTTCAGCATGCATTCTCATGTGATGTCTGAGTGTACACGGACGATTAAACGCTTTACCACATTCCTGACATTTGTGTGGATTTTCTCCAGTGTGTATTCTCCTGTGATATGCCAGACTGTCCGTGCTTCCAAATGTCTTACCACACTCCTCACATTGATATGGCTTTATCCCATCATGCATTCTCCTGTGATTTCTGAGTTTGTGCTGATAACGAAAGGCTTTACCGCATTCCTGACATTTATATGGCTTTTCGTCACAGTGTGTTCTAGCGTGACATGTAAGATTGTACTTCCTTGCAAATTCCTTACCACACTCCTGGCATTTATGTGGCTTTCCCCTCTCATGCATTTCCCTGTGATTTCTGAGACCCAATGGACTAATAAAGGCTTTACCACATTCCCCACATTTATATGGCTTTTCCACAGTGTGGCTGTCACTCTTACGACGCTTTTCAGCATGCATTCTCATGTGATTTCTGAGTGTACACGGACGATTAAACGCTTTACCACATTCCGGACATTTGTGTGGGCTTTCTCCAGTGTGTATTCTCCTGTGATATGCCAGACTGTCCTTCCTTGCAAATTTCTTACCACACTCCTGACATTGATATGGCTTTACCCTGTAATGCATTCTCCTGTGATTTCTGAGTTCGCACAAATGAAGAAATGCTTTACCACATTCCTGACATTTATATGGTTTTTCCAAAGTGTGGCTCTCACTCTTATGATGCGTTTCACCAGTATGCATTCTCCTGTGATCTCTGAGTTTGCACGGACGATTAAACGCTTTTCCACAATCCTGACATTTGTGTGGATTTTCTCCAGTGTGTATTCTCCTGTGATATGTAAGACTGTCCTTTCTTGCAAATTCCTTACCGCACTCCTGACATTTATACTGACATTTATGTGGCTCTAAACCAGTAGGCATCTTTCTCGTATGCTGCCGGTTCTTTCCATTGAGATCTGGAAGAAGAAATCTTGGCCTCTTTTGTGGACCGATAGGTGTGCTACAATCAGGATTGTCTAACTGTACCACAGTGTATATCTTAACATGACGAATGAAATCACTTTGTAAACAAACTGCTTTGCCCCAATATTCACATTGGTATGGCTTTAAATGATCAACTTCTTTGTTATCTTTGTTTGTATTAAGTAATTTAGAAACAGTTTCTCTTTCAACAAATGGGTCATCACAGTCCCGACTTTCATAATTTCTTCCAGGAGTTTCATCACACTCTGTTTCCTCTGATTGTGACGTTGACATACCTCCATTAAAACCTGTGTAAAAAATCAGAATATAAGCATCTACATGAATGACATGATGTAAGAAATTAAATAATAATCCTGAGGAATTTGGTACCTTGTAAATTATATGATGCTACATGTTTTCCTTCTCTTCTCTCATGCTACATACAGTACTCCCTGCTTTTAAACCAAAAATGAAATGCTACATTTGACCTTTGTGACCCCCAAAATCAAATACTCAGTTTACCTCGAGGGTAATACATATATACTTTAACCAAGATGTGCAAACAATAATTTCGATTTTCATATGATAAAATAAAGTGAAATGCCAAAAAAGTATACATGCACAAAGTGGGCCATCAACCTCAACCCTTGACTTTTTGGCTCCAAATTGAATAAATCTGTCTATGGTGATAATTGTATACTTCTACAAAAGCCTTGTTTGGCCGCACCTGGCTTGTAGAATTCTTTGCCTTCTAAGATAAGAAAAGAAGTGAAGAGTTATCGGGTGCTCAAAAACAAAACTTTGTTAACAGCTTTTGTTTCTTTTTCTCTTTTTCCACCAGAATCATTCAGTTAACTTGTGCATATTTCATAAATTTATCTGATGTTGTTTGTGGTGCCTTAAACGCCATCTTTTCTGCAATATATATTCTTCTATGATATACAAGACTGCTTCGCTGTGAAAATGCCATGCCACACTGCTGGCATTTTTATCACCTTTGTCCCGTGTGTACTCTCTCATGTCACACATGTAAAGTCTCATGGTGGAACATTGTCTACAGGACTGCTACTCAAAATTTTGATTTCCCCCTACGCCATAAGCGTATTTTCCCCTACGGACGCCACTTTTCCCCTATGCCGAATGAACCATATTTTCCCATACGAACCTAAGTTTCCTCCTACAAAGATCCACTTTTCCCCGAGGAAGGTATGTTTTCCCCCCAAAAAATAACCTTAGAAAATGCAAAATATTGATGACAATTTCTTTGCCGGAGATGGACAAAATGGGCAAATACAATCACATTTCCTTCAAATTTTCTGAAAATTGTCAAAGCGCCCTACAAATCCACATAACCTACTAAGATTTCCCTACGGAAGGTCATTTTCCCCGTTTCGCGCAATATGTACGCAACGTGAAAAGCTCTCGTTGCGATGTTTCATGACGTTTTTCCTCCGAGTCTCCCACATCTTTTGAGACTAAATTTGCGACGCCAGGGTACACGCATAATTTTGTACATGCATGTCGCACCAAAAATTGCTCAAAAACATGATTTTATGTACAATTTCAATACAAATTGTGTTTTCAGCCAAATATCATAAAATGTATGAATATTTTTGCTTTTACTAATTCAAATTACTTACAGGTAAATGACATGATTGGGGGTAGTCCCCAACTTGGAATGAACCTACTCTAGAATCAAGTAAACTAAGCAAGGATTCTCCTGTGGAAATCTTGTAGTCAAACGTTGACTCATTCTAAAATAAACAATCATGCCAGTATCACTTGTAGCACAGAAACCTGCTGTGTGGTTCTCTATGGGGCTTATTTTTATTGTCCCCATAAAAAATTAAGATACTCCTATGTTTATGCTTGATTCTCCTTAAGTAAAGAAATTACAGACAAATCCTCCCATGTGGGAGATCCACTCCTGCTAGTGTATAGTTGGTATATATTTCAACTTATTTGGTTGTTGAGGCATTTTCAAATGTTCCCAATCATATCACTAAACTTTAATTTTATGCTGTTTATGTTCGCATAAGTGTCACCGACAAATTTAATCGAAAAAACAATGGAAAAACAAAAGGTTGAAAAAACAAAGAAATACATAAGAAATTGCAAGAACAATAAAATACATAAGAAATTGACTGGATATTGCAATTTTTTCAAGTAGATCAGCTAAGAACACCAAAAAAGTTTTCTACACCAAAAGTTAGCACTTTTTGAGCTTTATTTAGTGAGTTTGAGCAAAAATTATGATTTCATATATTAATTATGCATAAATATAGCATAATTAACTAAAACAATTCCATGAAAAAATAACTATGGCAATTGTGTAGATTAGGTCACGGGCGACGTGCGTGCTGATTTTCGTCGCATCACAATGTAAAGTCCTCATGTGGAAACATTGTCTACAGGACTGCTACTCAAAATTTTGATTTTCCCCTACGCCCATATAAAGCGTATTTTTCCCCTACGAGACGCCACTTTTCCCCTATGCCGAATGAACCTAGCATTTCTCCCATACGAACGGCTAAGTTTCCTCCTACAAAGATCTCACTTTTCGCCCGAGGAAAGGTATGTTTTTCCACGGCCCCCAAATAAATAACTCTTAGAAAATGCTATAAATATTGATGAGCATTTCTTTGCCGGAGATTGGACAAAATGGGCAAATACAATCACATTTCCTTCAAATTTTCTGAAAATTGTCAAGCGCCCTAACAAATCCACATAACCTACTTAAGATTTTCCCTACGGCAAGGTCCATTTTCCCCGTTTCGCGGCAATAATGTAGCGCAACGGAAAGCTCTCGTTGCGATTGTTTCATGGACGTTTTTTCCTCCGCGGAGTCTCCACACATCTTTTGAGACTAAATTGCGACGGCCAGGGTTACACGCATAATTTTTGTACATGCAATGTCGCACAAAAATTAGCTCAAAAAATGATTTTAGTGTACAGGATTTCCAATACAAAAATTGTTGTTTTCATGGCGCAAAATATCATAAAATGTATGAATATTTTTGCTTATTACTATTCAAATTACTTACAGGTAAATGACATGATTGGGGGTAGTCCACCGCCAACGGTTGGAATGAAACCTACTCTAGAATAAAGTAAACTAAGCAGGATTCTCCTGTGAAAATGCTTGCTAGTCAAACGGTTGACTCATATCTAAAATAAACAATCATGCGCAGTATCACTTGTGCTACAGCAACCTGCTGTGTGGTTTCTCAGATATGGGGCTTATTTTTATTGTCCCCCATAAAAAATTAAGATAGCTCCTTATTGTTTATGCTTTGAGTTCTCCTTAAGTAGAAGAAATTACAGACAAATGCCTCGCCATGCTGGGAGACCACTCGCTGCTAGTGTATAGTCTGGTATATATTTTCAAACTTATTTGGTTGTTGAGCATTTTCAAATGTTCGCCCAACATATCAGCTAAACTTTAATTTTATGCTGTTTATGTTCGCATAAGTGTCACAGACAAATTTAATCGAAAATAAAAATGGAAAACAAAGGTTTGAAAAAACAAAGAAATACATAAGTATAATTGGCAAGAACAATAAAATAACATAAGAAATTGACTGGCATATTGGCAATTTTTTCAAGTAGATCAGCTAAGAAACACCAAAAAAGTTTTCTACAACCAAAAGTTAGGCAACTTTTATGAGCTTTATTTAGTGAGTTTGAGCAAAAAAATTATGGATTTCATATATAAAGGTAAATGACATGATTGGGGGTAGTCCTTCAACTTGTTGCTGATACTACTCTAGAATCTAAGTAAACTAATGCAGAGGGCTTTCTCCTGTGAAAATCTTGTAGTCAAAAAGCGTTCACTCAATTCTAAAACAAACAATGTCAATATCACTAGTAGGCATGGAAACAATGCTGTGTGGCTGCTCTGATGGGGCTTATTTTATTTCGCTACCCGGCACAAGAATAAAGATACTGCCCTATGTTTATGCTTGATTCTCCGTAAGTAAACAAAATTAAGCACACAAATCCTCCCAGGTGGCAGATGCGCACCATCTGCTAGTGAACAGCTGGTTAGTAAGTATTTCCCAACTCATTTTGCTTCTTGAGGCATATTTCAAATGTGTTCGCAATGACTGTCACTAACCTTTAATTATGGGCATAAATTAGGCTAATTAACTAAAAACAATTTCCATGAAAAAATAACTTATTGCAATTGCTGTAGATTTAAGGTCGACGGCGACGTGCGTGCTGATTTTTGCGTCGCGATCGTCAGTCGACCCCCCTCTCCCCCCCCCCCAGCCCCCGGACCTAATATGATCTTCCAAAATAACCCCAGCCTAGTTAGGGTTTAATAAGTGGCTATTCTTCAAAATGTGTTCTCAATATGACGTACTAAATTGCTTCCTTGACTAATGCCTTACCACATCTGTGACCATTCATGTGGGCTTTCTCTCAGTGTGTATTCTCCTGTGCTGAACAAAGAATTGGCTTTGCACAAATTGAAAAATGTTACCACTAATCTGACATTTATGTAGATTTTCACCAGTGTGTATTCCTCATGTGTTTTCTGAGTACTGTCGCGATAAAATAAACACTTATTACCACATTCCGGAGCATTTTGGCATGGCTGTTCTCCACTGGTGTATAAATCTCCTATGATGTGTAAGAACTGCTCTTGTAAATAATATCCAGCTACAGACACTCCTGACATTTATAATGGCTTTTCCCTCATGCATGGCATTCTCGGCAGTGATTTCTAGTTGTATAGATGAATAAAGGCTTTTCCGCATTTCCCTGACATTTATGTCTCTTTTCTCACAATGTGTAATCTCCGATGATTATCAGATCAGACCTAGCCGCCTAAAATGCATTACCCACATGTGCCTGACATTTATATGTTTTTTCTCCAGCTATGTTTTTATCTCTTTGTGACATACAAAACTACTGCTTCTTGTAAATTGCCATAGCCATATCCCTGACATTTATGTGCTTTATACACAGTATGTATTCTCATGTGATGTGGGTTGGTCTCTCATTGGGTTTTGGAAGAAGAAATCTAAAGCTTTCTTTTGGGGAACCAAGACAGGTGTGTTACAGTCAGGTTTGTCTGGCTGTTAAGCAAACAGGCCTATCATATTTTAAAACAAATTGCTCTGCCCCAATACTGCACAATGGTATGGACTTAGGAAGCTTAATGAGTTCAGTCCAGGATAAACTTCTTATGCTATCTTCGCCTGTATGCAGGTGAATTGTGAACAATTTTCTCCTCCATCATGTGGGGCGGCCCATTGCTTGAACTTCATCATTTCTTCCAGGAATTTCCATACGCATTCTACTGTTTCCTCGATCTGTGAATTAGACATATCGCTCCATTAAACCTGTGTAAAAAGTGTGAGAAAATAAAGATCCTATATGATTTGAACATGATGTAAGAAATTACATAATAATCTAAGTGGATAATGTAGACATACCTGCCATAAAAATCTGTTTGTCATGAAATTCAAAAAATACATCTACATGATGACATGATGTAAGAAATTAAATAAATAATCAATTGGAATTTGGCACCTAGTCAATTATGTCCATGCTTCAATAAAGTTTTCTTGTCCTTTCTTTCCTGTTTTCGTACAGTTACTGCTTCCTTTAAAAACTGGACATGAATCTATAAATTTTGACCTTTATGATTGCCATCCTAATCAACAACATTCAATTTACCTAGATGGGTAAATACACATAATAATCATTCCATGTTTCAGTATGGTGAAGTAAAGTGAAATGCCTACATCATACAACAACATGGGCTGAGGTTATACGAGGTTACGAGGTCCGGGGAGGGGGGGCGGGGGTGGGGTTATTTATTTTGGTTTTGTTTTTTCACGTCAACTTACAAAGTGATACACTGTTTTTTTTTTTTTTTTTCTTTGTTTTTTTTTTTTTTTTATTATGAGGCCCGCAACCGAAATCAAAATCGGGGCTCCGAATGGGCTTTGAGCAAAAAAAAAATGGGGTTCTCTGGAACTGGAGCTAAGGCCTTCAGAAAACGGGCTCAAAATGCTACTGGCTTCTGGAACTGCATTGTGGCAAAGTCGCGGCGCGCCGTGCTGAAAAGGCAATGCTGCTGGCTCCGCAGCGAGCGATTCGCCGTGGCGGGCAAGCGGAAAAATTACAAGGCATATGGCTAAATTTGGGTCTCTGAATGGGAAATTAATCAAAATTTTCTGTGACTTGTGAAATTGAGATGCTCTGTGAAAACGGAAAATTTGGGCCTGAAATCGGGTCTCAACCGCTGGCACATACATATAAACAACAATTATACTAAGTCCCGCCCCGGTTATTTTTGATAAAAGCTGAGATTTAGTCACATTAGTCCCACATGTGGTTTATTTAAATGGTATTCTCCTACAGGGTGCTGTTGGCAGAAGTAAAATTAGAGTAGAAAGTTGTTGTCTCCCATTGTTCTTCATGAATTCATACCCATTTGCAAACTATAATGTAATACGAATTCGAGATAGACCAATTTATATAATTTGTGATTTTGTCGCAATTAATTCACAGGAATTGCCGCATATGGGCTACAAGATTGCTTGTGCTTGTTACATGCCTTACCGACATTCCTGGCATTTATAACGATTTTTTTTTTCTGAGAGTTTATACTGCATATTCTCCTAAGCAATATTGTTAAGATTTAAGTGCCTTCTCTGTCATGTGTAGCTTAAGATCAAACTTAAGGTTAACTGTGAGCAGAAATGGTATCTTACAGTCCCAGTTTCGCTGTGCAAGATGCGGAGGCATGTGCCTGATAACTAGATGGTCTCGAGTTTTGAGGCCCAACGCCCACCCAGCATTAATGTCCTTTCAGCAAGAGCATTTTTAATCTGCTTTGCTGCTCTTTCATTCAGACATATAAATGGGGTCCCTGGTAGGGTGAGAAATGATTTTAGTTTTGTCTGGCTTTGATGCGGGCTACTAACTTGGGCAGCTCAGCTGGAAATACTGCCCAGGAGTGGAAATGGTGCACATCTTTGTGCCAGGTTAGAACTGTACTCGCCACTTGACCAAGGGTAATAATACCAAGCGCATTAGAGACGCGATGTCGCGATGGTACATTGTAATTACGCGCTATACAATAATGGACTATTATTATTATAAAAGCAATGATGGATTTAAGGTAGTTTCTAAAGGGACTATTTCAGCGGCAATTGTTTTGGACTTGTAAAGTTTGTAGCGGAGAATGTGTTCAGTATCATTAAGCATTGCTTTGTCATCCTTGCCTGTATTAAGATTGCATCATTTGCATGTGAAGAGTTTCACCTTGATTGACATGTGGCTGCCACATCGCCTGATCAGTGCAAGCCCGTTCTTCGCAGAGTGTGTCTTCCATGATTTTGATCCCATGTACTAGTATTTCATGCCGATGGAAATGTAGACATATCTCCAGAAATATCCTGAGTAAGTAGGCAAGAATAATAAAGCACAATCGTCACATTAATGATTATCAGCGTAATGTAATTGACAAAATACAGTTTAGTCTGAACAAGATGAAATTTGATCCTTTGCGTAGTGAATGGTTATGCCACTACCCCTGCCCTAGCTAATTTTGGCCGCAGATCGGATATCCATGTTGTTATCATTTGTGGTAGCTTCATAAAATCTTCTCTCGCTGATACTTCATGTACCGTATGAAGCTAATACTGGCCACAGTCGTGTAGTGGAATGGGTCTCTACCAGGAAAAAAAATAAAATTTTGCTTTTGCGGCGGCTAACTTTTCGGCTCTTTCAGTGTGCTTTCCAGATAAGTTCTCTTTTGTATGGCCCTTGTGGCAATTTATGTGGGGCCTCTTTTACCATTTCGGGGGCTCTTTTGGCCATTTTCGGGGCGAAATCCCCCTGAGCCACCGTGTATTTTCCCTGGTCTCTAACAGGAGTCGAGGCGAAGCCTTTGGTAGCATAGTGTTGCTTGTAGGATGCACTTATTAATTCTTGTCAGTGCAAAAACGAAAATAGCCATGCTATTTATATATCAGCTTCTTTGTTCAATCAATTGCAATTTCAATTATGCAGACCTTCAAGTCCTTCAGATGTGAATCTTATATTCAGTGTAATAGAGATGTAGAACAAGAGCCCCAGGGGGCATGAACGATCACCTGCGGTGCTCGCAACTCTTCTATGGTACCCTATAGATAAAAAGCATCAGTTATAAACCTACATATATTTTGGCTCATGGAGCCTGGATATCTAGGCACCAATGTAGCCAAAAATGAACCAGTTGGAAACTTTGCATTTCCCTTGCCATATAGCTGTATATTTGCTAAAGTTAAATTAAATTTTTAACATCTGGTTTCATGAAAACAAGGCATGCCCCTAGTATCTTACAAATTATCGACCTTTGACCTCCTATACGTAAGCGCTTGACTACCCAATTAAAAATTGAGGTCACTATACATGTACCGATCTACCATCGCAAGTTAGTCACAAATGGGCCCAATACGAAATCAAAAGAAGAACTTGCAGTATATTCTATGCATATTGACTACATTGACGCTTGACCCCCAAATAACATTGAGGTCACTGTTAGGGCATCTACATGTAGCATGTACCACCCAAGTTTGGTTACAAATGGGCTTCGTATTTAATAAGTTACCTAGTTTGGGTCCCTTATGGCCTTCCCCCTGGGCCCCGCAGGGGACTGATGTAGCCATTCCAGGAACCGCCTCTATCACCTCTCACTTGAGATCATTCCAACAAGTTTGGTTTAAATCGACATTGATGTGAATGTGAATTATTCCCATGTGCCTAACTCCAAAACTTTTGCACCCCCTTAGGGGCCAAATGGGGCACCCTGGGCATTGTCAGGACAAACATTAATTCAGCACATATAGGAAGGTATCTACACACAAGGTGGCTTAACTAAAGCTACTTTCTGGATCTAGAGAACAAGATGTTTTGAAACTACCTACTTTTGAGACTACCTACTTTGACCCTTTAGGGCCGCATTGCCCCTGCCCCAGGAGTACCAAGGTGTTACCATTTGAAGACCCTTGAATCCCACCCCCTAAAGGAATCATTCCTGCGATAGTTTGGCCAAATCCAATTATGCATTTTGAAGAAGAAGCTTTGAAATGTAGTAAAAGTTAAACGCAAGCGCAACGAACCACACGACGGACACAAACAGATGAAAACGATGACCTGCACTTGAAGCCTTTGGCTTCAGGTGGAGCTACACTGTCAATATACAGACAACACCAGAAAAATTGTGTCAACATATTTATTGGGAGTACCTTTGTCACCCAATTTAATCTGTCAT
>JZLH01S0157143.1:1136-14870 GCA_001188425.1 Eucidaris tribuloides
CAAAGGCGAAGGTCACATATCTAGGTCACATAGTCGGTCAAGGGCAAGTACTGCCAAGAGAAGCCAAGGTTGAAGCTATACTAAGCTTCCCCATTCCCCAAACAAAGAAAGAGTTGCTCAGATTTCTGGGTATGGCTGGGTTCTACAGGAAATTTGTGCCGAATTTCAGTACTGTAGCGAGCCCACTCACAAACTTGCTGAAAGGCAAAGTCAAGTACGTCTGGTCAGACGAGTGCCAAAACGCTTTCATGAAGTTGAAATCCATCTTGGCAAATGAGCCAGTGTTGGCTGCACCCAATTTCTCCAAGCCCTTCAAGGTGGCTATTGATGCCAGTGATGTTGGTGTAGGGGCAGTGTTGCTCCAAGATGATGACGGGGGCATAGAAAAGCCAGTGAGCTATTTCTCCAAGAAATTAAACAAGTACCAGAAAAAGTACTCGACAATTGAGAAGGAGGCACTCAGTCTGATCCTTGCCCTTCAGCAGTTTGAAGTGTATCTGACAAACAGTAAAGGGGAGATAGTACTGTATACAGACCACAATCCCCTTGTCTTCCTGGATCGGTTCAAAACCAAGAACAGTAGAATATTCAGGTGGAGTTTGCTGATCCAGCCCTATGCACTCAAAATTGTACATGTGTCAGGGAAAAATAATGTCATAGCTGATGCATTGTCCAGAGTGTAAGATAGAGTAACACACACAACAAAATATAGATAATAAGTTTTGTCACAATGTGTGTGATCATGTGTAAATATGTTATTGAATCATTATGGTGACAACATTTTTGGTACATGGCAAAAGACTTTGCTAATATTTATTTTTATGTGAAAAATTAAGTGCAAGTAAGTGCCTTGCTGATTGATTATGGTATCGAAACAGTTTGTTCATTAATTAGAGAAATTATTGTGTAATAAAAAAAAAAAATAAAAAAAAATGTCATCAAAATGATTCAATAAGAAGTCAAAAGTCATTGAAAAAAATTCGATGGTTATAGTTATACAAGTATTTTTACATGCCAGTTTTGAATAAAAAATGTATAGCATGACTTCTGTAACAAGTTTTCTTTGATTGTAAAATAGATATCGTGACTTGTTTTGTGGCAACAAAACAAGTGTGTCATGCTTAAATTATTTGAGTTGTTATAAGGGGAAAAAAAATGGGCAACCATGATGTGAGTGCTTAAAAAAAATAAAAAAATAAAAAAATGGAAGTAATAATTATTCAGCACTGCTAGTGCAAAATATTTTGATTGATGTACTTTTAGCTTAATTTTGGCTATAAATATGCTATGTCAAGAATTAATTGAAGTGTTCAATTGTGCTTTGAAAATTTAAAATGAATTTGTCATACGGCAAAATTTTTCTTTTCCCATGCGGAAAGTGTTATAAATTTTGTGATTATTTATTACATGCTAGTACTTGCCTACTGCTAGCCACTTAATTAGTGCAGGTTTATGTCTGAGTGAAGATCAACATATGCAAATACTCTTTTACCTGTCTAGACAGTTGTGAATGTTCTGGCGCTTGAGGTGGTAATTTACATAGAAAGAGAACTCTCAGAGCTATATTAGATGATAAAGATGCTATTTCCCTGCACCAGCCTACTAGTGTGACGATTCAGTGACTCTTTAGCTGCTCCTATCTTTGATAAACAGGCTTATTTATGATGGTGAAATTCTGGACATGGATTGCATGATTCTAGAGTACAAATTATTGTAGTATAAATACAGGAATGTTATTGACATGAGGTTCAGAGGTTCGTTCATCTTAGCGCAAGTCGACATGTGTTATAGTAAACCCTGCATTTGGAGTTTATTGGGACTTGCACCGCATACGTTACACAACCTGTGGATGTTAAATAGGAGCAGTTTGTGTGTGGACCTGCCTTGTTTATTACCTGAGATAGCCTCGTCGGATTCAATTTTTGTAATTACTACATCATTCTTAGCTGCATTGGTACTGTGTTCGGTGAAGTTTCATGTCAACACCGCGATTCCTGCTACACTTTGCCATTGGATTCATACTCTAACCATGCGGACTTCTAACAATTGGGATCATCGCTTGATCATCTGTTTGCGACTGAATTACCCGTAAAATCTGCTATTTAGGCGTTACACATCGGGATCAATATCGCCGATCATAATTTTGGAATATCTGAGGCATTACTACTTGTGCATCCAACTGGGTAGCCTGCGGATTCTATTCGATCTACAATATCCTTTAGCATTGTAAGTATATTATATTTGTACGATTCATCGGTGAAAGATTGTGAAAGTTTATTTGTATTTTTTTGAGAAAAAGGGGAAATACCCCCATATAATAAATATTTGTTAAATCAAATATTGGTATCATTTTGTTTCATCTTTTCGGTTGTGAATTGATCGTAACAACACCGTACGATAACTTTAGCTACGATGTATCGTACGATTCTGGGGGCATCGCAGATGGCTACGGTCTACGAGGTTTGCGTTCACATTATCTACGAGCATCGTGCAATTTCTTGTACGGGCCCTTGATTTCAAGCAGGTGCAGACGCTGTACGGATATCGTACAGCTATCGTACATAGATCGTGCGATATCAGTGCAGTTACCCTGCCGTCTCCTCAGCCTCTTCACAGATATCTTGCAATATCGTACAGAGATCGTACGATGACCCCATGCAGTTGCAACCTCCGTACGATTATTGTTACCCGTCCCCAAATGGCCTTGGTCACATTTGGCCTACGATGACTTTACAGGGCCCGTAAACTTCCGTAATCTTCCATATCGTGCGATCTCCGTACGGTGACAAGCTTTGACTGTACGATTTTCGTACGATTTCATGGACTCCCTAGGGGCATCGTATAGCCTCTACGATTTTGTTTAGCGTGAAGGTTTGACAAATGTTTGAAATCGTAAGCCCGTAGCCCGTAGACTTGTCGTAGATGGCATTGTACGATCGACGCAGGACATCGCACCGAGGCTTTGCGCTGATCGTACACTCATTGTACGATATCGGCTATTGTAGTGGGTACTCGAACACTAAAATGACACAATGGCTATACACATTCTCTGTGAACTCCCTGCACGATATCGTACGATTTCTGTACGATATCGTACAATCTCTGTACGATGTCGAACGATCTGTGAAGGAGCCAAGGAGACTACAGGGCTATCGCACGATCTCTGTACGATAGCTGTACGATCTTCGTACAGCCTCAGCACCGGCCCGAACTCAAAAGGCCCGTACAAGAAATTGCACGATGCTCGTCCGTACGTTGTAGCCCGTCGCAATCTGCGATGCCCCCCAAATCGTACGATAAATCGTACATAAAGTTACATACCGTGTACGCAGTCAGCTGTGACCCAATGCTTTTTCCGATATCGTACGATGAATGTACAATCAGCGCACAGCCTCGATGCGATGTCCCTGCGTCGATCGTACAATATCATCTACGAAAAGTCTACGGGCTACGGGCTTACGATTTTTAAAAATTTGTCAAATTTCACACTAAACAAAAATCGTAGAGGCTACGATTTCCGTGGGGAGCCCGTGAAATCGTGCGAAATCGTACAGTCAAAGCTTGTCACCGTAGGGAGCTCGTACGAAATGGAAGATGCGATGAGTTTACGGGCTCCGTAAGGTCATCTTAGACCAAATGTGACCTAGGCGTAAGTATATCGCAAGGTAAGAGTCAAGTACCGGGGGGGGGGGAGGGTGGGTGGGGAGTGGCGTTGCTCTCTTTAACCCTGGACCTCTCCTCCTAGGTCCATACTATAACATTGAATATAATTTAGTTCGAGCATCTTGCGTAATGCTACACTGAATCAGACTGGGCGACACCTGATTTATTATTTTTTTCTCTGTCTCTCATATCTCGAATGTCTGATTATTTCAACGCCGGGTTGGAGTAATTAGCCATTTTTTGGAAACGTATTTGGTTCCTACGCTAACTCAGTCACCAAATAGAAAATCACGGTGATTAAACCAGTGTCATCAGACCAGAAACCCACCTACTCACGAACTTACACGTGTTTTGTTATGCAACTGATACATTTTCGGCGATGACCCTCGGAAGAACTGCATTACAAATCTATTCTTAACATCGATAAATATGGGAATATTTGATCTGGGAATTATGTTTCTATTTCTGCGTTCGGTCATATTAGATAACTCGAGTTATGTTTGCGTTGTTGGTTTTATTGATAAGTCAAAGATAAGTCTCTTCCTACGCATTGGAAGTTGACTCACAGCTTGTCCGACCAAAAGTTTGTGGATATGTTTGAACATCTCTCTCAAGATGGCATTATGGACTGTAGGGCATTGACCAAATAACGCGCTAGAAAAAAAAAGTTCCGTAGTTTCCACATTGGTATTGAAAAATAGCATTACAAATTGAGTAAAATGAAGTTGCTGATTAGACAAAACCTTTGTTCTCCAAATTTTACATGCGCATTGATGAGATAATCGACTAATTAGTGAGGCAAATTGCTCAGTCCCATTCGTAGAAGAAGGAATCACCGTCAATAGCGATTTCACAGACACGAACATTACTCGCTAGATTGCTCTTTACACCTATTAATATTTATGAATGCTTATGGCTCTACGTTAATTGGAATGCACTGGAGAAGGTATTCTTTTGAATGAACCTAACAAAAGTCATTCACGCAATTCTCCATTATTTATAGAATGGTTGCGCTCAAATGCATCACCAAAATTCCTATTCGGTTTTCAAACATCTGCGGTTTCACAAAAGCATTGTGAATGCATAGGTTGTCAAGCACTATCAAGTTTGCGAACGAGGATAGGGCGGAGTGACATTCCAGCCTCGTAATTTACTTTTGCACACGGTGAAAGTCCCCGGTAGTTTATGCAATGCTAAAACGTACTTGGTCACGACGTTATAAATAACTGTCATAATTAATTAATTTTCTCAAAAACGCGCACATGGTATTAGGATAACACACCATATTTACGGGTTTAGTAATATTTAAATAATCATCATTAGGGATTTGTAAAATACCACTGATGGGACTACGGAAAATCACGATAAATGGCCTTGCCCTACAGTCCATTATGTGTGTCTGCTGTAAAAAGACTCATAATAATCCACAAACTTGCCTCAAATACACCTACAGTCATTAATATGAAATTTCATTCCTAGTTTATTTCACCTATCCTAAGACAAGCGACAAGGTACTTGTGTATCAGGAATATTAAGTATGCGTAATATTCACTTTTATTACATGGCTGTTCCTTGCTTTAAAAGTTATTTTGTTAGCTTCAGTATAATCTTATGATCATAATGCAAACGGAGTCAATTCGGAATGATTTTTTTTTCTTACCATTGGCTTTTGGCAGAGTGATCTGTCATTGATTCCATGGCTTACTTGGGATTTGGCGTGAGCCTTATAATCATTCCATTATGACTGGCATTCAGCTCATAAATGTCAAATATTTTCAAAATATTCACTTATAATCCAAGCTTTCACGTTTACAGCACCACCTATGGAGTGAAATATTCACTCCTTTGAATTAAAAGAGAGCTAACATGATATTTTTACTAAACAGTCTAAACGATTAAATAATTCTGAACTTTTTATGTCCAAGGACCTTGACGTATTTGAAGTAAGGATGTGAATAATGTTTACAACAGCTAATTTTAGCCAATTCCATTTACCAAGAGGATAATCTTTGATCAGATATCTTTGTTTGCAGGCTATTCTTATTTCATCTGCTATAGCAACTCTGAATGCGGTTCAATTAATAAACAACTTTACCTTCTCGCTTATCTTTTTCCGTTATGTAATGTTTTCTTCCAGTCTCTTCAAATGATTTCAAAGTTCGTTTACCTTCGGGTGATTTTTTAGTGGACAGTGATAAAAGGTGTTACATGTAGAGTGTACTTTGAACGAGGAAGGAGGCTCTGAAACAGAAGTCATAACAATTTTTGCCTCCCTGTAGGGGTAGGATGTTTAATTCGCCCTAGCATCGTTATTCGGATTCATATTTCCTGACATTTTTACCTATGACGTTTTTACCTATGATATTTTTATCCCTGACATTTTTGCCTCTAATAAACTTTTCACCTGTGACAGTTTACGTCTGACATTTTTACCCCTGACATTTTTACCTCTGACATATTCATCTCTGACATTTTACCTCTAACATTTTTTTAAACCTGTGACATTTTACCTCGACATTTTTACCCCACCATTTTTTCCCCTGACATTTTTTACCTCCGACATTTTTACCCCTGACATTTTTACCTCTGATATTTTCACACCGAACCATTTAGACAGGATCTGTTTCAAGTTATAATCTCTTATTCTTTCTCAATTCTAGAGGCAGTTTGCTCTTGTGGATATTATAAAATTTGCTGTCATGTCACATTTCTTTACGTTAGATTCAAAATGTGGACCAGAGGCCCTCATCTATGATTAGGAGGCGTATCCTTGATCCTTACCACTGTCTAATGATAAATTTTCCACGTCATTTACATATCAAGGAATGCATTATATTAACATTGGCTGCAGTAAATAAGGGTCAGGGTATGTTAATTTTTTATGCTGAAATTATTCAGCACCTTTGTACAATAAAACAAACGTCGGAGCATGTGCGAAGGGATCTCTTGTACATTGTAAATTATTCATCTTCCCATTTGGCAAAATAATGTTTTGTCTTTCTAAAATGACAAAATAATGATAAATCATTTTTA
This sequence comes from Eucidaris tribuloides, assembly GCA_001188425.1. Classification (NCBI taxonomy): domain Eukaryota; kingdom Metazoa; phylum Echinodermata; class Echinoidea; order Cidaroida; family Cidaridae; genus Eucidaris; species Eucidaris tribuloides. Next base: position 7,833 of record JZLH01S0157143.1, read on the forward strand.
TGTCTTTTCACGTCGCTATCTTATTAATTAGGGTCGATTACACGATTATGAAACTCCGCATAATATCAAAAGGTAGCATCAGTGGTTAAGCAAGAGAGGGGGAGGGGTGTTATATTGTGACAGGTTAATTTAAGATATGACATTTCTGTTTACAATCATGGCTTCAAATATTTCAGAACTGAAAATCACACAAATTGTACTTTCAGGATATAGGATCTATACATTCCATAAATTCCATCGATTGATATGTTCATAGCAACATAGCGTCATATTTTTACAATAATGGCTTAATTGTTTTCCAAAATCAAGGGCAGTGCATTGACTTTGTGAATTTCACATTTCAATTTCAATGCATCTTATCACAATTGCGGCCTATAGAAAGTTCCCAAGGAAAAATAAAACCATGATGTTTGAAATGTGTTTGCGCGCGTACCACGCGGCGAAATCGAAAATTAAAGATTTCATCAGGGTTTTTCAGATAAATATGTTTTCTTTAGTGCTCAGTGTCCCTTTTATGATCGCGAAGTATCTGCCAACCTGATTGAAAGGTCAACAAAGCTCCTGTCACACTTTCGTGATGTCGCCCTCTATAGTGTTTCGTTTAGTAAGAACTTGTGCTTTGCCTCTTTTGATGATGTTTTGACTGCAATTTAACCCGCTTAAACCAATATCTTACAAGAGGACCTTTAATTGAATTCTACGAACCTATAATACATACACGGAATTCGAACACGAAGTATTGTACCCTATATTGAATATCCAGGAGACATTACTCATTTTTTTTTTTAACTGGATTACATCTTTTATTTTGTTAACATAACTGCACGAGCTCAAATACTGACTCCCTTCTGGGCGTTGTATCCAACCTATCATCCAAGTTTTCCGTCAGAATTTTAGCATTTTCAATCCGCTGTATTTGAAAGGTGAAAGTACCGCTGGTTTTAATCACGAGGTCGGCCTGCACAAACATCCCCAACATTAAAAAAAAAAACCTATATAATTTTGGAACAAAAGGTATATTAACAACGATGATAAATAATTTCATGTGGACTTCCTTTTTCATTCCGAGGGAATAAAGTTTCGCATCCGATCCAGGACGCTTCTTCACCTCGTCCGATTTGGTAGCGGGAAAACGCCGTTGCCAATGGGCGCAGACGCATTTTTTAACCCACTCACGTCAACGCCGAGAACCTTACTCTTATCAAGGATGCGGGACTGCGTCATCTTCCGGGTGTACAGTGCAGTAATCCGGAGAATTCCTCGACGTCTAAATCAAAACAATAACATCGATAGTGCATCTGCGCTGATTGGCAACGGCGTTTTCCCGTCACCAAATCCGATGAGCTGATGAAGCGTCCCGGATCGGACGTGAAACCGTTCTCCTCGGAATTTAATTGTAAGTCCATATGAAATTATTTAATTATTGTTGGATTTTACCTTGATGAAACATAACTTTCATCAATCAATAAAACGTAAATTTCGTTAAAATCAATATACATATGCATGACTTTTATTCTGTATGACAGCGAAAATTACTTTTCATATAGTATAAAAATATGTTTATAAACCCCCCCCCCCCAAAAAAAAAAAAAAAAACCCGAAGATGTGCCATAAACCTATACATAAACCTATGCATAATTGCCTCCAACGATGAAGGTAAAAAAAAAGAAAACACGCACACACTGTATACCAGATACGATCTGGGACACATTCCTGTGTACACGCGGTCGGGGACGTTTGTGTATAAGTATGACATTTCACCAGTAACAGGGGACGACTTATGGGTACACACACATTTTGAGTCATTTTCTGACGCGCTTTAGCGCCAACTACATTTGATTTGTAGCCATTTCGTGGGGACCGTCCACTGTATAACACATACATGTATAATTCAGTGGGACCGTCTCCGGTCTGATAGTTGAGTGCCACATTAACGTCCCCCGTTATGAGGGGTTACAAACGCGCGCACGCGCGCGCGCACACACACACACACACACACACACACACACACGACCCACATACACCACACCATCAACCACTACACACAACCACACAGCAGCACAGGACGAGGCACACATCAAATCACGGACAGCACAGCACACACAACACAAACGCATACACACATATCAGGCTGTTGTGTTACGTATTCTGTTGCTAATGGTGTTTTTCTTGTTGACAATTAACTGGACCTGCATTTATTTTAACTCAGCAGAAAATGTAGCCATTCGTTTTAAAACTGTAAAAGAAATACTTCGGCACGTTGAGTGCCCCTCCATTTAATTAACGCCAATTGATGCACTGACCCCAAAGTGCAGCACAGCATATTTTTTCCATACCATAGTTACGTCACGTACGACGTTATAAAGTTTACTTATAAATACTGTACCAAGTCGTTAATCAGTAAGCTAGTGTACAGACGAACTAAACAAAAAATTCGAGCTCCAAGACTGTCGCTTAGCAAAAGTTTTGCCGCTATCGAGAAGAACAGGAACCGACAATGGTGATTATAATTTTCTGCATTAATTTAGATCATACTGTAGATAAGTCACTTATGACTCTATATTCGACAAACACATTTTAACATGTTACATCCATGGAGCATGTAATTTTGGAGAAATTTGTATTTCATTTCATAATTTTAGAGTTTTTATTTCGCATGATATTCCTGACTAGCATACTTCTGTACAAAAGAAAACCACATATACGTGCCTTGAGAGTTTTTTGAGATATTTCTGATGATGTTGTCGTTGTGTCGAATATTTCGCATAACTAACCTGAAATTGAATTATCAATGTTTGACCAAAAAAATAAACAAATAAATTAATAAAAATGGAAAAAATGGCGGAGGGTGTATGTTTTTGCAGTTATGGGTCGAGTTGTAACCTCGACGATGTTATTAATGAAAATAAACAAAATGAATAACCTGAATGAATAAAAAATCAGTCTTATACTGAAACTACTCTCCATATTTTGTCTTATCGATGACTGTAGTGGAGGACAAATCAAAATAATCAGGAAGACATTCAAAATTCTAATCGGAAAATTTGGGGTTAAGATTTGTCAGGCCTGTCTGGCTAATAATGTGTTCTGAACCTAAAAATAATAGTTTCAAAGGTAAATGACATGATTGTCAGTATTCCTCAGCTTGGGATAAAACTATTTCAGAATCAAGTAAACTGTTCAAGGATTCTACTGTGAACATCATTCAGTCAAAAACTTGACACGTTTTAAAATAACTTTCATCGGTATTCTTTATGACAAACAAATTATCTTGTGTAGCTTTCTTTGGGATGAATTTCTCACGTCGCACGAGAAAATGTTCATGCTTGATTCTCCTTAAGTAAACAAATTAACGACAAAGCCTTCCAGCCAGGAGATACACTCTAGCTAGTATACAGACTGGTATAGCTTTCAACCAGTTTAGTTCATGAGATTTTTTTTATATTTCTCCCAGCCATGTCACTGCCCTTTAACCCTAAAAGGACTGGGGGCATGATGCCCCCCTTGACATTTCGCGCAATTATTTTAAAACGCACAATGGTAATACCGCGCAATTCTATGACGTTTTTTTTTTCAAAAGTCTTTTTCAACTTTTGAGACCAAATACGAGACAAACGGGTATAGCATCGCGACGCCCTACGACTTTTCGTTAGACAAAGTCATGCCAAAAATGACCGAAAAATGGCTCATTTATGTGATTTGTGTACAAAGTCAATGGAATTTGTCTGATATCTTGAAATTCATTAAAAGGTCATTATATTCTATTATAATTGACCTTTACAATTAATTTCCAGCTAATTTTGGTTTTTAAATGGTCTGCAATAAATATCATGGAAAAAACAATAAGAAACAAAAGTTACAAAAACAAGGAAATACATGAGAAATTCGAAAAACAAAGAAATACATAAGGAAAAAATGACTTTTGTAATTTTAAATGATGAAAACTAATTAAGAAGGTCGCAAAGATCACTTCTACAAAAAATTACAATATTTCAAGTGAAATTGAGTGTTTTATTTGTAAATCATGTTTTTTCATGTATAAATTTGCATAATTAATTCATATTAATTAGAGATTGATTTTTCCTTAAAAATTACTATACAGACTTAGAGTTTATGTTGAAAGGAACCTGCATGCCGAATTTCATCCACGGCCGAGATCAGAAGGGGGGGGCATGATGCCCCCCCCCTCCCAGTCCTCAACACCTCGGAAATAGCCCAGTCCTTTTAGGGTTAAAGCTCGTTTACTCATTCTGCCCATTGGACTCTGTTTGCTCTAAATGGTTTCCATAGGACTGCTTTTGTGCACCTTTGTAGATGGAAAAGCTACCGTAGGTAAATATATGTTAGATTTTAATGACGGAAAATCCAGACTAAAACGGCTAGCGGGTTATAAGCAGCCCCTCTTTTACACAATCCACTTCTGAATTTCAGTTTCTTTGCTTCTGCTTGAGACCTTAACATATAGACTATAACTTATTTTTGGTGTGTAGAAAATAGATGAAAGGGCTTTGGAACTAAGCTTTTCGTAAAACTATAATCCAAATTAATAATAAAAAATGGGAAAACGTTTTGGCACATTTTATCATCAGTTCAGTTGAATATATCCGTGTTAAAATTTCCAGTAATCAGTATGTTGAAATAACTACAGTATTTTGCAAATAATAAATCATTTAACCAATCAAGCAATAAACTTGGCTTTTCCTAGGTGAGAAACATCAGTGTCGGAAGTAAGAACAGTAAGTGGTGGTCTTTTATTATTCTCCTGCAGTTTGTATTGTTAGTTTCCACCAAAAATATTGTTTTAGACATAAATATCATTTAGTTCTAATAATCTTGATTATTTAAATTTACGAGGATATGGTATTGGCGAACTCGTAACAGCCATGGTGCCACTTTTATTAGCTTTGTTCTTTCCCTATTGACAAGGTATAATTTCGTTACCTCTTTTCTTTCTGACCATAGAATGGGTTATTTTTTTGACGGGAATGCAATACAGTGTGTAAAAAAAAGTAGACACTTCGAAAAAAAATTATTATCAAAAATTTCATGATATTGAGATTATTTTTATATGAATATGTTACCTTGGATCTAAGTTATCTGATGACACTGTTGGTATTGAAAGTATTTCACGCATGAGTGAGCACAACCCACTTTTGTTCAACCGGTCAAAAATGCATTTGCGCACAGAATTGTGTTCTTATAGTCAATGCCTCACAGACCGGCGCTGCAGAAGTTCTCAACTGATGTGCCCAAGTATTGAATTCTCAGCATGCTCAGAGAAAAGCTAATATCATTTCTGTGACAAGAAAGACAAAATGAAGCAATGATTCAGATACACCATCCTAAAAAAGAAGAAAATGCAATTTTTTTTTGGTCAATTCACAGTTCATCTTGCAAACATGACATTTTCTTCTTTTTTATTGGGGTGTATCTGAATCATTCATTGCTTCATTTTTGTCTTTCTTGTCACAAAATTAATATTAGCTCTTCTCTGAGCATGTCGAGGATTCAATACTTATGTACATCAGTTGAAATCTTCTCCAGCATCGGTCTGCAAGGCATTAAACAAAGACTATTAGAAAGCAATTCTGTGCGCAAAGGCATTTTTGACCCATTGGACAAAAGTGGGCTGTGCTCACTCATGCGTGAAATACTTTCAATACCAACAGTGTCATCAAATAGCTTAGGTCCAGGGTAACATATTCATATAAAAAAATAATCTCAAAATCATGAGAGTTTTTTAAAATATTTTTTTTTCTAAGTGTCTCCTTTTTTTTATACACACTGTATAATGTGACGTATTTTACTTGGACAGAAAACGTCTATTTTAGGTTTTGAACAAAAACCACTTTTAAACATATTTTCGGTTAGAGGCTAAAATATGTTTTCTCTTATTTCCATATTACACTCTAATGATTTTTCCGATGTGATTGTGTAAAAAACAAGAAAATAATTCCATTTCCCAGATGCTGGGAATTAATGCATGTAACGTATGTTACTTAATACAAATTTGGCCAAATTTGGTGTCCAGGTAAAGAATTTACGTCTTTCCATCCGATTTATCTGTTTATGGGCATCACGTTGCTGTACCGAGATTACTGAGCGCGAACCGATATTGTAAATAAAATATTATCGGCCAGGGATGTATTTCATAAAATAAAAGGTCTGACCGGCAAATTTGTGCTAAAACTTGGTATTGCCATCTTGTTTAGCTCACAACGCGTTGTGTCGTTAATTATACATATAGGCTGAGTACCTCCGTTGTCTTCCTATCTAAAATTACCTATTTGCTTTCTTTTTAGCTGAAAGGATTAGAATGGTTCACTTAAAATGGATGACCAACGTTTTTCTCATTGAATTATAGATCATTTTGCAATTTCAAAGTACGTTCGAACAAAAGTTGATATGCAATTAGAAAAGGATCGTGATTTGTAAGCTTTTAGGTATTATTGTTTATTTTTTTACCAACACTTGGATAAGCATCTAGGTTTAATATATGAATAAGAGTGAATTTGGAATTTTGGTTGAAATTAAATATCAAAAGATGTTGATGATAAAGTTTGTTTATTAAAACGAACGAAATGAAGTTTTATTTCATATTTACTGAAATGCATTTATTTCTATTATTTATGGGAACGTAATGTTCTTCATTTAAATATAAATACCTTTGCTTTGTGATTTCTATGAAAACTAGTCAAAATTCCTAATCAAGAAATTTATATGTCGTATCATAATTATCATTTTTCGTCATTCAGTTCAATTCAATTAAATGTGGTTTTATTAGTCATTTCTGACAAGCAAATACAGCTGAGTTGCACATATTATGTTACATCGAATAGTTTTTAGTACATGTGTACATTATAGGAAGGGATTGGATAATTAATTAGAACGGATATTAAGATAAAGTATATTGTTGAATTAAGTGGTAAAAAATTGTCATATACAGAGAGAAATGAAGTTAAAATTATCAATAGATGCAAGCGACTAGTTAACTGAACATTACAGTAATCAAATCACAACCCACAAATTGCAAATTGC
>JZLH01S0157155.1:11382-24370 GCA_001188425.1 Eucidaris tribuloides
GGAAAGAGTATGACAATTGTTGTGTCTAAAGAAGGTACAGTAGTGAACTATTCCACATGAAATAATGGCTGTGTATAGAAGGCCCAACTGGAGGCAAAATATTGAATACTGATATGTTCTGATTTTCTAACTTCAAGTACAGGAATTGATTATGTTGTTAAAATATGACTCATTTTAACTGATCATCTTTCATGGCATTTCTAGTTTCCCGGTGATCTGCTGCGGTTAGCCAGAAACCTCCGCACTTTGGACCTCTCTAACAACAAATTACCAGCCCTTCCACCGGCTATCGGCAAATTTGAATTCCTGAAGAGCTTTACAGCCAACAGCAATAGGCTGGGTGAGTTTGCATTTTCTGCCGTACTGTTGCCAGATTTCTAAATAAACCTTTCCAGCACCTGGTCCTAATGTTTCCTGTCTGCCCATCTGTATCACTCATTTAATTGCCTACTGATCATCACATCAAATAATGATCCGTGAATGGAAGTCAGAAGAATTCCAAGCAGACCTTGAAAGCAGTACCAAATTCCCTCTTTTTGCATTTTTATGTCCAAAAATAATTTTGCAGGTTATGTAATTTCATGGTGAATACAGGAATATGATAAATGGTTTTTATAAATCTCAGCTGATGAGCACCTACAGACAGTATTGCTGTAAGTTGAAAATATGGCATATTGTAAGTTACCTCTTGGGGCAGTACCCAACATCCATGTTTACATGATGAAAGACTTATAGCAGAGCAGGAAATCACAGTTATAATTCCATTAAGTTGCAACAAACCTGATGGAAACATCTGGCTACAAGTCTTGTGCTCACATCGCCTTAAAAGTCTGACCATGTTGACGATATATGTCACACCAAGGAGGTATTACCTCCTTGGTCACACCAAACACAAATTAAACAATGTAAGTCTGTGTAAACAATTATATTTTATGTAATGAGGATGGATGGTTATTCAAATAATTCAGGTGCAGCTAATGCATGAAACAGGGAAAGTACTTTATCAGTACACTTGTGGGTAGACTAGACTATTTATATCTGTATTTGTTTGACAAAATCTGGTAAAAATATTTAAGGGTTAAGTTTTATGTTTGGTAAATGTAGATTAAGAGAAAAACATACATTTTCTCTTTTAAAATTAGTCTGATAACTCAAACAACAAAGTTTGAATTAAAGTCATAGAGTTTTATTCACAATGGTTCTATTGTCTGTAGAGAACACTGACTTGACTATTGTTCCAAATGTCTGTATTCTTTTGTGAATGTATTCTGATCATTGTATTACTGAAATGAAGTAAAAAAGGTGAAACTGTAGATTTGATCAAAATGTCATTAAAACACCAAAGAGCATAAGGTGATACTATTTAGGTTAATTTTCTTAACTGGGCCTTCTCAACATACTATCAGGTCAACAACACATGATCTACAATGAATCATTGTGCCATGATTGTATTAAAGGGGCATGCATTGACCTTAGTTTCAATGCTGTTTTTAATGTAGTGACACCAACACAGACAAATTGTCCAATTTACAAACAAAGCAAGGCAACAGGAGCAGCAACAAGAATGATAAAACCACTAACAACATCAGCAACAACAAAAAACAAATAACAACAAAACAGAATTCATTACTGATAGATAGAATGTGTGGACACAAAATATGAAACAAGATGTGTTGATTGCCATTATTCAAGTTCATGCCCACAGTTACTATAAATGTATATCACAGCTATTCCCACTCATCAGTTGATGGTGATTAATTTCACTGTCTTTATTAGTCTGTGACAATGTAAATTACAAATAAACACAGTACCTTTGAGGTGCTCTTAGATATTATTTGTCAATATTTGCAAGGATTTTGAAATAATTTATCTGATTTGTGGTGCCATTAGGTGTAGATATGTGAAATGAATGCCCAACACTCTGATAATAGCTGGCTTGTATAATCCAGGAGGAATGTTTTGATTTCTTAACCTCATGATCCGTGCTAGTGATGATTGACAGTTTGAGATGAAATGACCTGACTGTGCACAACAACAGATGATAACAGAGACATGAATGTCGGAATCTAAAGTTCAGGGACTATCGTTATCAAGTGTTTGATATTAATTCAGCAGACACTGGTTCCAGTATATTTGAACAATGGTGTGTGTTAAAGCAGTGAGAATAAAAACATGTATACCTTTCATGCCTGTTTAGAGACCATGTTGATCAAATGAATGAGCAATATTGAACATGGACTGTAGTTGGGTACAGAAAATTAAGACTGAAGAGACTCTTTGATCAGTTTATGGAGACTGATTTATTAGAGTGTAAATGAAAGATTAGATGTTCATGACTTTAAAAGGGGAAGTCCACCCTGATGTCAAGTTGATTTTAATATAAGTAGAAAAAATGAGAGGAACCTATTAACGAAGGTTAGGTGAAAATCCATCATGCTAGGTTCACACTGCCGATCTGTCAACTCGATCAGGCCCGATCAGGCCAATATTGGGCCTGGTCGGTCTCGCTCGGCAAGGTAATCGGGGTCAATCTACCTTGATCGGGGTGGTCGACAACGCTCTGGCTCCCTACTCGAATGTTTTTGGCGGTTAAAAATATTCGAGTAGGTAACCAGAACAATGTCGATCAAGGCAGACGGGCGCCGATCATGGTAGATTGAGCCCCGATTACCGGCCGAACTGGATCCGAAAGGGCCAAAAATTAACTTGATCGGGCCTCATCGAGTTGGCAGATCGGCAGTGTGAACCTAGCATCAAAGAATAACAGAGAAAAAGTTTTAAATTTGTGATGCCACATGCGAGCAGCCCCCTATTTGTCATGTAATATAAATTCCATAAAGTGTCATGTTCTCAGTAAATTGAAAATGATTTTACCTGGGCATTCAATATAAAATGAAAAACATTTCCATACATGCTTTAATGAAAACAAAACTATTCAATTATCATGAACCATTAAAAAATGGCAAGATGGATTTATATTACATGTACATGACATACAGTATGGGGAGCTGCTCAGATGTGATGTCACACAATTAAATCTTTGAAACTTCATAACGCTGTTATTTTTTGGTGGATTAAAGCTAAACTTTCATTGATATGTTTCTCTCATCATTTTCTGCTTTTATTTAAACCAACATCAGGGTGGACTTTCTCTTTAAAGATACATGTAATGTTCCAGTAGACATTCATGATTTTGCTTGATAATTCACAATATTTTAGTAATAGTTGGGCAGATCTGAGCTATCACATAGCATGATTAAGTTGCAGTTATCCATAATTATTAGATCTGTTTTTTCCATTGCAGGGTTACAAAAGTGTGATTGGATTTTAAAGAAACCGGAGTCAAGAATGTTACAAAGATGAACTGATTAAATTTTAGAGTCGATGCGCAATGGTTAAAAGTCACAGCCTGTTACATGCATGATTTGAGCTTATTATCGTGATAACTCAAGATAAGCTTTTGAATTTTAATGTTATTTGGGTCAAATAATTACATGTGGGCAACAATAAACTGATTAAATTTCAGCATTGAAAGGTCAAATCATGTCTGATTTCAGTCTTCTAATGCGGTATCTTAACCCTATCTCTGTCGGGGGGGGGGGGGGGTAGCTGAGAGGCCCCCCTTCAAAGTTTCGTGCTATACATGTATGTCCACAACACAAAAAGCTTTCGCTGCGATGCTTCATGACTTTTTTCTTCCTAGTTTCCCATATCTTTTAAGACCAAATTTGTGACGCCCGGGTACCTGGTTCCGAAGATACGCATAATAAGGCCAAAATCATAAATGTATTAATATTTTCGATATTAGTAATTCAAATTACTTAATTTATGCTGTTAATGATTGCATAAGTGTCACCGACAAATTTCATTAAAAAAACAATAAAAAACAAAAGGTCGATAAAACAAAGAAATACTTAAGAAATAACAAAAACAATAAAATACATTAGGAATAGATTTCAATATTGCATTTTTTCAGATACATTTGCGAAGAACACCACAAGGGTCTCTACACCAAAAATTAGCACATTTGGAGCTTTGATTAGTGAGTTATAGTAAAAAGTATGATATCACAAAATGCATTAATTAGCATAATTAACTTATTAGGTCGCTGGCAAGTTGCGTGCCAATTTTTGTCGCGATAGCGCGGTCGATGACCGAGATCTGAAGCAGATTTGCAGTTGAAAGGTCAAAGGTCATATGTCTAATTTGTGCCCATTATCATGATGATTTGATCTTGTTAATGCCAAAACTTAGGAATGGCTGATTGGATTTGGATGTAACTTAGGTCAAGTATGCAATGTATTATAAGACACTGATGAAGTAATTAGATGTTGGTGCTGAAAGATAAAAGGTCATGAGGCCTCATGTCTAATTTGAGCTTGTTACTTTGATAACATGAGGACTTTTGATCAGATCAGATGGGGTACACCGTACATGCATGGATCAGGCATTTCAATTGAAATGGAATTATGTGTTTCAGCATAAGATACAATGAAGAAAGCATGTTCCCAAATTTTTGGGAAATTGCCCATCGTGATATGTGCTAGCGACTGTATGTAGATTAATGTAGCAGCAACATGGCAAGCGATCTATTATAATAACAGATAGCTTGCCATGTTTCAAAACCTCCTGCACTGGATTATGAGCTCTATTTGCAGTGTGTTGGGATGGTTCATACATGTACTTGTTCAAGACTTATTATTAGACTGTGTTAAAGATATTTCTTGAATTTCTTTTTATTTTGTTATTGTAACAGGCTCTCTACCAGAAGAATTCTTTCAACTAAAGAAGCTGGATACATTGTACTTGAATCAAAACAAACTTTCATCCATTTCCCCATCCATTTCAAGACTTACATCTCTCAAGACGGTGTCTTTTGCTGGTAATCGCATCAAAAACTTCCCAACTGAGATTTCAGCTTTGAGACACCTTGATGTCTTGGATCTATCTCAAAATATAATAACATCAGTTCCAGATGGGTGTGAGAGGATCCAAGCTATAGAAATCAATCTCAATCAGAACCAGGTAAGAAAAATAAGAACTTACTCAACACAACATGGTCGAGCATCACAACACAAGATTAATTAGATCTGTGGAATATTAGTTGAAGACTAGACTGTATCTTGTTGGGAGGTCTGTGGGATATGTTTGTTTTAAGTACACTAAAACTTTCTTCAATAGGTTCATTATAATCATGATTAAGCAATGTAGTAATTTTGCATAAGTTTTGTGTCACATTTTGTCTTTTTGTACACTGAGCAATTTCAGCTTTTGAGCTGCTTGTTGTCATTTTTTTAGTGGTTGGGAAAAAGTTCTTAAAGCCCAAGTTTAGTTTTGGAGATTTTTTTTTATTTGAAATCTTTATGCCCAAAGGTCATATCACACCAATAACAGATTCTGAATGTCTTTCGTTTTTAAAAAAAAATTAATTAATGAAAAATCTTGGGGGTACCCCGGAGATTTTCCAGGGTACCCCTGAGATTTTCGACTATATTTTACATTATAGCATCCAACGGGTCAAGGTGTCAAGGTTATCCCAGTTATACCTCATCAGAAAGAGCAGAGTCCGCACAGATGCTTCAATTTGAGTCCCCAGCAATTGGTTAGTGACTAATTCTTCACTGAAACTGAAGCCAATGGAGACAAAGCCTAAACAAGAGACTTGTTATTTTTCAGTGCAATTATTGGTGTAATTGTAGTGTCACCAAGAGTCTTTTATTCACTTAGAAGGAAATGCTGTCTGTCAGTATGTGTATGATTTCCCTTTTTGATTATCAACAATTTACATTTCTTACAAAATTGTCCTACATATTACGGTAATAGATTTACATCGCGGCAAGTTTGGTGAGTGTCGTTATGACAGATATCTATATGGCAGTGAGTTGAACACTTCTTAAGTAGTTTAACACATGTGCATTTATTAGAAAATGGTTTTTCCTTATTTGATAAATTAAATGGAAATGATGCAGTAGGAAGGGTATGGAATTTCATGCTAAATCATTACGTTTGATGTATTTATAGTCCTATGTATATACTTCCCTGCTCCAAATTTAATTTCTTTTCGTGTATTAATAATGCAATCGCTGTCATATTTGGTGAAATGAGTCCTACACATTATATCCATCAACAAACAGCGGAAGTGTGGGACACACAGTCCGTTCTTTGTGCATGTGCACTTTCTCCCCTGTCTTTGTTAAAGTCATTACAGATTAAGTAGTGAAATGTGCTGACCAGGAGAAGTAATCAGTCTTGCTAGATGATGGTATTCTCATAGCTTGAAAAGTAGCAATAATGAAGAGAAAGTTAACACGTGATAATTTGCAGTGAACTTCATTTTACAAATAAAACATCCAAAACGCCCATCAGGTAAAAAAGACATCAATGTAGATTGAGTTGTTTTCAATAGCACCTGTGCTTTCACCGTCATGTGTAACTCCAATCTTTGATCACAAGATGAGTTTAACGACTGGGAAATGAAGTGTTTTTACCGCCTTCACAAAGACTTGTTCTATCCAGCCTCATTGCCAAGGTTAAATCAATTTAACAACACTTTAGTTCATCAGGTTTCTAACGGTGATGTGTTTACTGAACGGCTTGGTGTACATCAATTTTGTTATGTAGCAGTTAGAAATCTGAGCACCCGTTATTTGACTTGGTATTATTGATAAACAGTCTAGGAAAATCCTGCTTCTATACCTGCTATTTACACTTATTGGAATGGGAATCTAGGAAGTCGTACTTAAGATCCGTATCCTGAAGTTTAAATAGTACAGTAGTAGATGACCTTGACTCCTTTACCAACCGAATAGTTCCAAGGAAATGGGTCTACAAACAATTTTCGAATGGGCTGTGAGTGAAAGATGGATGAGAGATGTCGAGGATGAACAGAGGCATAAAATACAAATTTTAATAATAAAAGTACAGTATCTGAACAAAGTAGCTTTGCATATTTGTCTTGATGTCAAAACATCTTAAAGGTATTGGCTAACATTTACCACAGTTAAAAAAATCTGAGCCGCATGATTCCCCATGCTACCAGTGTCTTTGATGAGGTCTAAAAATGAAGCCCTGAAAAAATTGTATTTCAAAATGATTATTTAGTGCTTTAAAAAAGTGAAAATCGTAAGTTGATCAGATTCACTTGCCCATTTCCTCCCATTGACTTACTGTGTGTACACCTAGGTTAATAAAATTCGCCCCGAGTTTTATTGTTTATTCATGTATAATTTGCCATTGGCAGTGTAACTGTCCAAACTTTTGTATTCTCGGGTGTTTATTTGTCCATTTGAACACTACTATGTAGCTCAGATATCAAAGTTTGACAATTTTTTAAATTGAAACTCCACAATGTTAGCCTATCACTTTAAAACTGTCTAAGATAAGAAAAACTTACAGGATGTTTAGAAATCAATATATAATTAGCAAAGGAAAAAGAATTGTGATCATCTATGTTTCAAACTTGGGTAACTCTGAATTGATCTATTGGTACATAGGCCTACATGTAACAGTACACTGGCATGCCACACATTTACATTCGTGGAAATGTTCAACCCTTTTATTTTTTCCTGAGCAAACTTGCTTTTTGGTTCAAGACTGTAAGAGAAGTATTGTACTAATCATTAAAATGTTTGTTTTATCAAAAATGTATCTGGAAATTTTGTGAGTTTGTTTGAAACACCATAAACAGGGCATGACACTAGTACTTACCTGATTGCCAGGGCAAGTAAAGTATGCTTCTGGGGCAAGTAAAATTTACAGACTTAATTAATTTTGTTTACATGAAAGGGCAAGTAAAAATTTTCAACTCTAAAATCAAGAGTGTTTTAGACATGCATTTTTGATTCTGTTCCTAATGAATAAAATGTAAAAACAAACACAAGAAGCATTTTGTTCACGTTAGGCAAGTCAAATATCTTGCTGAACAAGAGACAAAGAATTTGATTCATGGATTTGTGACTTCACGTTTAGGGTTATTTTTTATTTTTTTTTGGATTGCCTAACACCCTTTGGAATCATCTTAACATAACCAGCTTCTTCATTCCAGTAACAAATTTATTTACACTCAATCTGTTGTCAAAAGATTGTGGGGTGGACTAGAAGATCTTTTTTTTTATGCCAGACCACGTCTGTGGAACAATCTACCAGAAGAAATAGAATTGACTACCTCCTTAACACAGTTGAAAACTTACCTCATGAAAAAGGCTTTTTAACCATGATTAAAACAGCTTAATTGTGATAAGTCATTCTCAGATGCTTTCTGCCCTATCTATAGCATAAAATGCACATTTAAGAATTGGATACCTTACAGTCTGTAGATTTGTGGCTTTTAATGAACAAACATGCTAAGATTAATGCAGAAAACTATCTAGGACAAAATATTGGGCATATGTGTCGTGGAATTCAGAATTGACGGATGGCGAGGGTACCTTCGGCTCTCTGGCTGCGTGCTGGTGTTTTTGACTGTGCATTCGTACTACGGGGACCGGAGTGCAGTTCTCACATGTGCATACTGCGTAGTGGTCTATCCAGGGAGGTGAAACAGATATTAAACCTCCCTCGTTTATCTGCACTATATGCAGGACAAGTATAAACCTGCAAGGCCGCACCACCTAGGAACACTTTGTTTGTTCGTTTGTTTGTTCACAAGCTCCGTGGCAAAGAAGAAGAAGAAGAAGAAAAAACAACAACTAAGGTCACCTTCGCCTTAAATTAATTTTTATAAATTTATGCCAAACATCTTAAGTATGTGTGTATGTGTGTGTGGGTGTGTGTGTGTGTGTGTGGGGGGGGGCTGGTGGTACCCCCTTCCAGTCCCCCTTACCTCTCTCATTCTAGATCCCCGTGCGGCGGGTTTATTTCAAAGAGTGCCGAGTTATCGGGGAAAGGAAAAAAGTAACTGACTTCAACTGGCAATAACTTTGCACAACAACGTTTTCAGGAAAATGTAATACAGCAAAGTAAGTACATTTTACAGACCTTCTAAATGCATTCGATAGGTGTGTTTGGAAATATAGCATTGAATTTTGTAAAGTAATAACTATTTTATAACCAACATACATGTAGTTCCAAGTTTCCTCGCTTGAAAATATACATTCTCCATTCAAATATTACAAGAGGGTAAACCACAAGTTATATAAAAAAAAACCCTGACTTTTACAATTAATGAAAGAGATGAGTCACCAAATAAGAATGTGAATGAAGAGATTATCATGAAATACGGCTAATTGTAATTGACCTTTAAGTACTTTCAAAGTGAACTTGTGTCTAATCCTTTGTCCTATTGTATCACGATGCCTTGATTGCATTTATCGATTTTTCTGGTTCCTTAAGAATCTTACATAATACCCCCGTACTTGAGGAATGTAAACAATTACAAAGAGATTACTGCTAGTGTTGGAAATCAGTTTAATTCGTGTGAATACAATCGTTCTGCGTTTGAGCGTGAAATGCGAACCCCGCACGCTGCAGGGAGTGCATGGATGCGAATACGCTGCGTAAAGAGTTAAGGAGGTACGTCAATTCTATTTTCTTCTGGTAGATTGTTCCACAGACGTGGTCTGGCAATAAAAAAAAGATCTTCTAGTCCACTCCCACAATCTTTGACAACAAATTGAGTGTAAATAAATTTGTTCTGGAATGAAGAAGCTGGTTATGTTAAGATATTCCAAAGGTGTTAGGCAATCCAAAAAAAAATAAAAAATACCCTAAACGTGAAGTCACAAATCCATGAATCAAATTCTTTGTCTCTGTTCAGCAAGATATTTGACTTGCCTAATGTGAACAAAATGCTTCTTGTGTTTTGTTTTACATTTATTCATTAGGAACTAGAATCAAAATGCATCGCTAAAACACTCTTGATTTTAGAGTTGAAAAATTTTACTTGCCCTTTCATGTAAACAAAGATTAATGTAAGCTCTGTAAATTTACTTGCCTCAGAAGGCATACTTTAACTTGCCCTGGCAATCAGTGTATATACTTAGTGTCATGCGCCTGTTTATGGTGTTTCAAAGCAAACTCACAAAAATTCCAGCATACATTTTGATAAAAACACACATTTTAATGATTTAGTTACAATACTTCTCTTACAGTCTGTGAACCAAAAAGCAAGTCTTGCTCAGGAAAAAATAAAAGGGTTGAACATTTCCACGATATGTAAATGTGTTGGTCTGCCTATGTGACTGTTACATGTAGTGGCCTACTGTACCCATAGATCAATTCAGGTTACCAAGTATTGAAACATAGATGATCACAATTCTCTTTTCTTTGCTAATTATATATTGATTTCTAAACATCCTGTAAAGTTTCCTTATCTTGACAGCTTTTAAGTGATAGGCATAACATTGTGAGTTTCATTAAAAAATTTGTCAAACTTTGATATTCTCAGTACATAGGAGTGTTAAATGGGACAAATAACACCCGGAGACATACAAAAGTTTGGACAGTTACACTGCAATGCAAATTATACATGAATATTACAATAAAACTGGTGGAGTTTTATTAACCAGGTGATACACACCAGTAAGTCATGGGAGGAAATGGGCAAGTGAATCTGATCAACTTACGTTTTCACTTTTTAAAGCACTAAATACAGTATTTTTGAAATAATTATTTTCAGGGCTCATTTTAGACCTCATTCAAGACACTGGTAGCATGCGGGAATCATGCGGCTCAGTTTTTTTAACTGTAGGTAATGTTAGCAATACCTTTAAGGATGTTTGACATCAAGGACACAATATGGCAAATGCTACTTGTGTTAGATACAATGTCTTTAATATTAAAATTTTGTATTTTAATGCCTCTGTGGTGCACTATCTCTCATCATCTTTCACTCACATCCCATTCCGAAATTGTTTGTAGACCCATTTCCTTGGAACTATCTCGGTTGTAAGGAGTCTAAGGTCATCTACTACTGTACTATTAACTTCAGGAATAGCGGATCTTAGTACGACTTTCCTAGATTGCCATTACAATAAGTGTAAATAGCAGGATATAGAAGCAGGATTTCCTACAACTGTTTATCACTAATACCAAGTCATATAACGGGGTGGCTCGATTTCTAAACGGATGCACATAACAGGATTAATGACTGTACACCAAGCCGTTCAGTAAACGACACACCGTTAGATAACCTGATGAACTGAAAGTGTTGATTAATTGATTTAACCTTGGCAATGAGTCGCTGAGATGAAGAACAATCTTTGTGATTAGGCAGGTAAAAAACACTTCATTTCCCATCCGTAAACCTCATCTTGTGATCAAAGATTGAGTTACACATACGGTTGAAAGCATCAGGTGACTCATTGAAAACATACTCAATCTACATTGATGTGCTTTTTTACCTGATTGGCGGTTTGGATGTTTATTTGTAAAATGAAGTTCACTGCCTAATTATTCACGAGTTTGGTTCAACTTACTTAAAATATTGCGTAACTTTTCGACTTTAGCTATGACAACTAGCATCCGATCATTAGCAAGACTGATTACTTCTCCTGTCCATTTCACATACCTTAATCTGTAGGGAATTAACTAAAGCAGACAGTGGGAGAAAGTGACATGCCACAAGAACGGACTGTGTGTCCCACACTCCGCTGTTTGTTGATGGATTTATGTGTAGGACTCATTTTCAAACAAATATGACAGCGATTGGCATTATTAAATACACAGAAAAGAATTTAAATTGGAGCAGGGAAGTATATATACAAGGACTATAAATCACTAAACGTAATGATTCGCATGAAATTCCATACCCTTCCTACTGCATCATTTCCATTATTTATCAAATAAGGAAAAACCATTTTCTAATAAATGAACATGTGTTAAACTACTTAAGAAGTGTTCAACCTCACTGCCATATAGAAATATCTGTCATAACGACACTGCACCAACTTGCCGCGATGTAAACTATTACCGGTAGATGTTGGACAATGTAGAAGAAATGTAAATTGTTGATAATCAAAAAGGGAAATCATACCATACTGACAGAGCAGCATTTCTTCTAAAGTGAATAAAAGACTCTTGTGACACACAGATTCATCAATAATGCACTGAACAAATAACAAGTCTCTGTGTTATGGCTTTGTCTCCGATGCTTCAGTTTCAGTGAAGAATTAGTCACTAACCAATGCTAGGGACTCAAATTGAAGCAATGACTGGCGGACTCTGCGCTTTCTGATGAGGTATAACTGGGATAACCTTGACACCTTGACCGCTTGATGCAAAAAAAAAAAAAAAAAAAAAAAAAAAAAAAAAATAAATGTAAAATATAGTCGAAAATCTCAGGGGTCTGGAAAATCTCCGGGGTCCCCAAGATTTTTCAGTAATTAATTTTTTTAAAACGAAAGACATTCAGTAATTGTTATTGGTGTGATATGACCTTTGGGCATTAGAAGATTTTCAAATAAAAAAATCCCCCAAAACTAATTGGCTTAAAACTTTTTCCAACACACTAAAAAAAAATGAAGTGACAACAAGAGCAGCTCACAAAGCTGAATTGCTCAGTGTACAAAAAGACAAAATGCGACATCAAAACTTATGCAAAATTACTACATTGCTTAATCATGATTATAAAACGCTATTGAAGAAAGTTTTAGTGTACTTAAAACAAACATACTCCAGCAGGACGCTCGCAACAAGATACAGTCTAGTCTTCAACTAAATATTCCACAGATATAATAATCTGTGTTGTGATGCTCGATCCATGTGTGTGTATAGCTTCTTAACGCTTTTCTTATACCTGGTTTCTGATTGGAGGTGATTCTATAGCTTGGATCCTCTCACACCCATCTGGAACTGATGTTCTTATATTTTGCGATAGATCCAAGCATCAAGGTTCTCAAAGCTGAAATCTCAGTTGGGAAGTTTTTTGATTGGTCATTACCTAGCATAAAGTACACCGTCTGAGAGATGTTAAGTCTGAAATGGATGGGGAAATGGATGAAAGTTTTGTTTTGATCAAGAGAATGTTACTCAGCTTTTTAGTTTGAAAAGA
>JZLH01S0157155.1:24395-37307 GCA_001188425.1 Eucidaris tribuloides
AATCTGATCTATGATTGTAAGGTCAATGTACCTCAATCACCAGTGCGATTCATGCTGTACATGTCATGTACCTCTAGCTACAGTATACATGCTATGCCTGATTGCATCGCGCAGATTCATTAGCTTTAACTAAACTGCAGAGCAAATTTCATTCCCAATCTAATATTGGCTCCTCTACACCTCACAGACTACACTAGGAGAAGCGATGATCAATATCCACCAAAGCTTTTCCAACATCAATCTTTGGCGTAATATGATGCTAACATACATGGTATGGATGGGCTGGATGCGATGTTTTAATGAACAGATTCCGTTAGCTGGCGGGCAAATAATTCTTCTAGGCAGTCTTTGTTACCAGCGCCTCAGAAATAAACAAAGGAAAGCCCTAGGGGCACAATGCTCACTGAGACTGAGATCATCAACGCTCTTTTGCTGTCTCCCATAGATATTAAAACAAATTGGCCAGTTTACCAATGAGGGACCCTGAATCCCCTTCTACCGAGGGTCATCCCTGACATGTTTGGTAGACTCCAATAGAAATTTTTAAAGGAGATGAAATAATGAATTATCCCCATAGGGCCCTTCCCCAACCTGTCACGCGCTCAGTGGCTAAACGGGGCCACCCTGGCTTGTCGATGAGCAACAACTATTTGTCCCGTGACTATAACGGGTATCTCCATGTAAATTTACGAAAGGAAATGATGTTTGCCAAAATATGGAGTATTGGGCCCTTGCGGGAGCCAGGTATGCAGGAAACGATTGAATCCACTACCCCTACGGGATCATTATCTGGCCAAATTGGTTCTACTTCCAATTATGTATTTTCAAAGAAGAATACAAAAATGCTGAAAAAGTTTACGTACAACAAATGATGTACGGCATATGACAAATTGACGAACGATGGACTAAAAGCATCTGCAATAACTCACTTCAAGTCTTTTAAGCTCAGCCTCAAATAAGCTAAAAATGCAAGAATTCAGCTTGTTGCAGTCAGTTGGTATGCCTCAGCCAATAACTTTGAGACTTTAACCTTGATATTTTGGCCAAAATATTCCGAATGCAATTACCAAATAGGCACTATACTATTGGACAGCCGGCTGTTACTAACCCTGGAATATGCCAATTTAAGCAATTACTGAAACCTTTGAACACTTGAACCCTGGCAGATTCATGCCAAAAACAATCAGGTCATGGTACATACATGCCTGAGGTCTAGTATGAATCAAAATCCACCCAGTGGCTCTCCAGATACTTGCATTACTGAGATCAGGGTGTATAGACGGGACAGACAGACAGACAGACAAACCAGAAACATAATGCCTCTGTCTCTTCAAAGATTGGAGACGTAAAAACAATCATTCGTCTATTTTATCGATATTTATTCTTAGTTCTTTTTCATCTTCCTTGAGTGTATTGTATTATGCTCTCCTTATTGAGCCTGTGATGATATTGGCCACCTTGCCCTGCATACAGCCAATCAGCAGAAAGAAGTAGTGCACCCCATGACAAAGTTACTTCTCGTGAACTTTGTGCATGGATTTAGACAAAAATAGCCCATACTATCTTCCTTTTTCCAGTGACTTCAAAAGTAAGGTTTCCCTTATTACACACATGCATTTTACTTACGGCTTCAAATTTGAAGTTTAGTCAGTGACAGCGTTCAAATAAATCCATTAGCAAGGCAAACATCAAATTTGGGAGGTAAGCCTTCATCTCTCATATTTGTCTTTATCAACCTACTGTAGTATCACCTCATACTATCCTGGACTGGGTATCAACCAAGATCTGACGAATCAAGACACACACCTAATCCTGACCACTATACCCTCCTGAGAAATCAGAGAGAACATGGCTTGTTACCAGATCTCAAGCAATTGTAAGGAAGTTGAGTTTTGAAACACTTGGTAACGTCTCAGAGGAATGCCGACATTTATCTTGGTTACTTTTTCTTGTTCATTCCACTTGCTGACAAGATCCTCGTTCAAACTGTACACTCAAAAATGTTGTCAATACGTCAAAACTACACAGTACAATAGTTGAGATTTCTTACAATCATGATTGTACAAGAGCTGAATCTGATCACTGATTCATTTATTCAATTAGTTATGAATGCTGTATTTATATCAAAAAGTCAAACCTTTTGAAACTAAAACTGTATTTCCAGCATTAGAAGTTTTTGCCTGAAAAAAAAAAAGGATTTAAAGAATCAAGAGTCACAATGTTATGGCTGATTGTCTATCACTTAAAGGCAGTATTCTTGATTAGAAACAAGGTGAAAGAAAGTACAGCTTTGGTTGTCAGTAACGTAGTAACACCATAAAGCAACATCTTCAATAATACCACATGCAGCCACATTATTGCAACAAGGTTAGTAAATCATAAAATAACCATTCAACAACAGTGGAAGCCACATATTGTAGCATCGTACTAACACCATAAACAACACATTCAACATAACCATTGCAGCCACTTTATTGCAACAACGGCTAGTAAACACCATTAGAACAACCATTCAATAATACCAATGCAGCCACATTATTGCAACAAGGTAGTAACACCATAAAACAACCATTCAACAATACCATTGCAGCCACTTTATTGGCAACAGCTATGTAACACCATAAAACAACCATTCAAGAGACATTTGCAACACAAGTTGGTAACACCATAAAATAACCAAATCAACAATACCATTACAGCCAACAAGGAGGTACCATATAACACCATACAAACCACCATTGACATACCATTGCAGCCACTTATTGCAACAAGGTAGTAACACCATAAAACAACATTCAACAGACCATTGCAGCCACATTATTGTTAGCAGGTTTAGTAACAACATAAAACATCAAACAATACCATTGCCAGCCACATTATTGCCAACAGGAAGTAACACCATAAAACAACCATTCAAGAAGACCATTGCCAACAAGGTGGTAACACCATAAAATAACAGTTCAACAATACCATTACAGCCAACAAGGACGGTACATATAACACCATACAAACCACCGATTTACATTACCATTGCAGCACTTTATTGCAACAATGGTAGTAAACACCACAAAGCAACCATGTCAACAATACCATTGCAGCCACATTATTGCAACAGTAGTAATCACCATAAAGACAACATTCAACGAATACCATTGGCCAGCCAACTTTATTGCAAACAGGTAGTAATTGCAGACCACTTATTGCAAACAAGGTAGTAACACCATAAACAACAATTTCAACATACCATTTGCCATCCACTTATTGCCAAACAGTTAGTAACACCATAAAACCCATTCAACATACCATTGCAGCACTTTATTGCAACAAGGGTAGTAACATCATAAAACAACCTTCAACAGAACCATTGCCAGCCACTTTATGTGCAACAAGGTATACACCATAAACAACAATTCAACATTACCAGTTGCAAGCCACTGATATTGCAACAGGGTAGTAACATCATAAAAACAACCAGTTCAACATACCATTGCCAGCCACTTTATTGCAACAACGGTAGTAACCACCGATAAAACACAATTCAACATACCATTTGCAGCCGCTTTATTGCCAACAGCGTTTAGTAACACCATAAACAAACAATTCAACAACCATTGCAGCACTTTCATCTGCAACAAGGTAGTAAAACACCATAAACAACAACTCACATACCATTGCATTCCACTTTATTGCAACAACAGGAGCTTGAAGTGCCTCGCCTTGTAAATGTCAAATTCTTCAATTATGTCAATAATATCCCTATTCTAATCTAAAATTTTATCTACAACATAAACTCCAGAATAAAATAATTATTTGTGCATAAAACGTGACTGCCTACATACACCAAAAAATGATGAACTTCTCTTAAAAGTCTGTTTTACACAACCTTGTACTATGTAAGTTAGGAATGCCTCTGGCTATCAATTTTCTGCCTGGTGTGATGCTGATGGCCTTGAGCATTCTGGACTAAAACTTGGCATTTTTCAAACAGTACAAAAAAACACTACCTGAAAGCATAA
Source organism: Eucidaris tribuloides (assembly GCA_001188425.1). Lineage (NCBI taxonomy): Eukaryota > Metazoa > Echinodermata > Echinoidea > Cidaroida > Cidaridae > Eucidaris > Eucidaris tribuloides. Next base: position 28,412 of record JZLH01S0157155.1, read on the forward strand.
AATAGTTGGTAGACAAGATTGGCAATGTGAAATTGCATTGCATTGTGAAGTCTAGATTACCTCATCACAATGACTTGGTGATCATTCATTGGTGAGCCCTTCTGATGGACAACAATCTATACCCTACACCTAATTTGGACAAGGAAATGGCAAGGAAAATCTGATGATATCATATCTTTAAACACATAAACAACTGAAATATAAACCAGGTAAACAAATAAATGCCACTGGTAGCAACCACTAAACCTTGAACAAGCATAACCAGTCCTCTTTAACCAAAATTTTAAAACCTCATATGTCAATTAGTTAATTAACAAATTTAAATTGAACAGCAAATGATGCCACTCTGTGGTATTACAGCTGCCAGGTTTGAACCTCCTTTTTTGTCAGATTGTAAGGACAAATTCCAACTGTCACTTTAAATCATCATTGTTTGACAATGGGCCTTTCCAGATTTGCACTTGAAAAAGGTTACAAAATTCTGAAAAACACAAAAAAGAAAAAGCGGTTTTGATAAACTACAGCCGTTATGTGTAAACAACACAAATCACTCTGTGGTAACTAGCTTACCTCCATCAGATAGCCGTAATTTTCCTACTTCCAGACCAGACAAGAATTCTCGAATGGCCTAACATTCAAGATGTTAATTGTTATGATGTAATGAAAAACAGATTTCAAAAAACATACAAATCAGGTTCAATCAGCTGGACAAGTTGGTAAGATGGGAAAAACAACCGTATTATCGGGGATATGAACCTGCATAAAATGAAACCTTTACTCAATCAATTAAGTTTACACAGATTGCTGTACATATGTGTTTGTTAATGTTCTATATGTATACGTTGACTACTCGTGTGTGTGTGCTTTTTTATTGTGTGCGTGCATGTTTGTGTCTTGTGTCGTGCGTGTGTGTGCTGTGATGTGTTGGGAGTGTAGTGTGTTTGTGGGTTGTGTGTGTGCTGATGTGTGTGGTGCGCGCGTGCACGTAAGCACCAAATTCTGGGGGACAATTTTGTTTTTAACGCAAAACAAGTGACATTTGAGAACCGGGACATCCCCTGTCCCGATAACCATGCCAATCGAATTCTCATGCAATTTTAAAACAAGTTTCATATATCATGCTAGTAAATGCATATTTGCCAAAAAGTCCCTTTGGGTCAGTTAAACTCCAGTATATTCCCAGTTAGCAGATTATGCTCACATTTTGTGCTTTATTATGTCTGAAAAAGCCCGGTTAGTGGCATTGACTTAGCCGTACACAATTTTAGAGTGATAAATAATGCCACACACATGTCCCCACTTTGGCAGGTCCCCAACAATGGACAAACTACATGTATGTGTATGTGTAGTGTGTGTGTGTGTGTGTGTGTGTGTGTCGTAGCGTGCTGTGCGTGGCGTGTGTGTGTGGTGTTGTGTGTTTGTGGTGTGCGTGTCGTGCGTGCGTGCGTGCGTGCTGTGCGTAGCCGTGCGTGCGTCTGCGTATGGGCGTGCGTGCGTGCCGTGCGAGCATGCGTGTGTGTGATGTGTGTTGTTTGTACATGTAGAATACGCCAAACAAGGAGAGTAAGTATTGACACTCCACATTCAGACCGGGTACCGGCGGACCATCCGGCGAAAATGGGCACCGTTCCCATTCTAGGAGCCTAGTGCAAACGATTGCAAATTTTGAAAAATAATCGTATGAGGGCATCATTTTTTTTTCACTGGTGCACAAAAACAGTTCCTGATTGCAGACTGTTAAAAATCACACACCAAATTTTATACACATTGGCTGTCCCTGGTTGGAAGGAGTGAGACTGTCATGTGGTTGGTGACAATATCACACACAGAAACTATTTGCATAGTCTGTAATCAATTAAAAGTTTACAGCCGATGGACAGTGAAAACACGCATTGGAGGCTGGTGTGGTGTGTGTGTGATCTGTTTGGGCCAGTGTTCTGCTGACAGTGGCTGATGTCTTGGTCTAGCTGACAAATTGAAATATGACAAAGGCTCTAGACACACAGTGACCACATGCATTGGATTCTACCAAACCTGAACGTTAAACTGAGGCAAAAACTGTAAAACCACATGGACCAGTAAAACATGACAAAATCCCAAAACTGGCAATTTGAACCCTGCGAAATATTTTTATAAATTGCTTTGAATTTTAAATGATTACAGTAAAGCCAATGCAAAATAAGTATATTGTAAGATGAGCAAGATAACAAAGATATAACATGTACTGGTTTTATCTACATGTACATCCTGCGAAAAGCCACAAATTTACGAAATGCTCAACCAATCCCTCTTCGATTGTATATTTTCTTCTCGGAATGCCCTCTACACTGTTAACTCTCTGGAATTGTCCATATATGATCATTAGACCAGCCCAATTAATGGTCAATAATTCCACTGCCTTGCAGCTGCAAATATCATGTAACTACTGATTTTAGGAAACTAACTAGGCCTATAGCCTATGTACCGGTATTTCTTTTATGAATCCTTGTGAAAAGAAAACACAATATATTAAAGATGAGTTATTATAAATATCCAGTGTGACCATTTTTGCCTTGACAAACTTTATTCAAGCTAAAGAAAGATATGAGTACATGATGATAAATGTACAGCTTACATTAATAATGCCGAATTAATACCCTCTACAGATTTGACAGATAAACTTGAACCACTAGAACAGACACCTGGCGCGGAGCTTTTCACCTAGCAGCTGAAGCTGATAAGGTCTACCCCACTATGCATTTAGGTGTGCACACCAAGATTGCAATCTTTAAACCAAATTACCTACTTTAACCACAAAGCCAAACAATTTCTGTGCTATCAGCAACCAGTCTTATACATGTATGTATGCTGTTACTGTATGTATGGCAATATAGTTATATACAGTACACACTCCATCAAATCTCTTTTTCAAGGCCTGCCACTGTATGCATGTTATGATGTGCAATGAAAGTGCCAAAAGAAATTAATTACACCGTGCAATGCGATCACTGGGATTTAAATTCTTGGTAAAACTGTCAACTTTATTGATTCATTCAAGTTATGTTATGTCTGCACAGGAGGGTACTCTCGAGACCCACCCTATTTCTTTGTATGTAAGAGCATTAGGGACCTACCAGGCATATGACATTTACAGGTGGGGTACCTTCGCGTAGATCCATCTAACAACATTCACTTTAGCTACTTGAAAACTCCTTCAAGAAGGTTAACATCAATTATCAATGATCAATTTCTAATGCAAGGATTCATAACTGATTATGTGACATCGAGCAAGACTTGTATGGACTGTTAGTTTCAATTCCCACCCTCCAATTAGAAGTGACAAGGCTAAGCTCTGGGTTAAGAGACTCAGGAAAATATAAAAGCTTGCATTGCCATGAGACATTGACATACATGGAATATTACAGCCAAACTTACATTAGTACAGTGAGACCTCATGAACTCTTCGCTTTATGCTGTTATCAGGAGAACAGAATCAACACAATACCAGGTACTCTTTGACACATTGACACCAAAAAGCATCTATCAACAATGGTCACAACTTGATCATGACAGTATTACTGCTATTAACCCTGGCTTCTAATTGTTATCATATCCTAAGTATGTGGTTGTGTACCAGTTTTGAGTCCAAGACGAGCTTTTCACCGAGACAAAGACAGAGAGAGTGATCACGAGACAGAAACAGAGACTCTTTTTCAGAATCAAGGCTGAAACAGACACTGAGACAAGACAGTGACCCTCTGAGATCAAGACTGAGACCCAAAAACGACTGCCGCAAAAGACACTAGTTACATATTTCACACAATGCACACATTTTCTTCCATATTCCCATCTATTTGATTCAATATAGACCACTAAAAACAGCTTCTAAAAGTTCATCCTGATATCATTCATCATGTCATGTCATGTATCATCATCCAAAATTCATCATAAGTTATCATCTTATTATTATCATCAATTTCATTTATAACACCTTACTATGAGATTACATGGCATGAAGGCAAGGAAAACGAGAACATCAGTACTGAATTATGATTTATTGAGAAAAAATTATAAAAAGTCCGCCACTCCAGTAGATTAAAACCCATAGACAGATCAAAATTGAGTGGGATGGCCCCCAGAGGTGTACCTGGTGGGTGTACTATACTATGTAATAACTTGGGGATGACTACAGTATGTGGGAAGATTTTGCCTATTTATGCAACATAATCGCGTTTGGTGTTCGTTTATTTCAATTTTGGTAAATTGTAGGTCGGTCTCCATGGGGGTGATGTTACTGAAGGGGGGGTGGAGCTGGCCAGCCCGAATTAGTTTGGTTAAGTGTCATAGTATCAAGAAGAAGCCTAGTCAGGGTGAGGCGAACAAGTAAGGGAGACTAGGGAGCGTGATTGGCAGCTGCTCATTCGTTTGTAGCCACAACGTTGCCGGGAAAAGGCTGAGGGGGTTCTTATTCAGTATCCACAATTGTAAAATGAGGATTCAGGGTCCCGCACACAAAGAGTTAACACAGTTGAAAACTTACCTCATGAAAAAGGCTTTTTAACCATGATTAAAACAGCTTAATTGTGATAAGTCATTCTCAGATGCTTTCTGCCCTATCTATAGCATAAAATGCACATTTAAGAATTGGATACCTTACAGTCTGTAGATTTGTGACTTTTAATGAACAAACATGCTAAGATTAATGCAGAAAACTATCTAGGACAAAATATTGGGCATGTGTGTCGTGGAATTCTGAATTGACGGATGGCGAGGCTACCTTCGGCTCTCTGGCTGCGTGCTGGTGTTTTTGACTGTGCATTCATACTACGGGGACCGGAGTGCAGTTCTCACTTGTGCATACTGCGTAGTGGTCTATCCAGGGAGGTGAAACAGATATTAAACCTCCCTCGTTTATCTGCACTACAGGGAAACCCCGTTATAACGAGGTTGTCGGGACCGCTGATTTTACCTCGTTGTAACCGGACCGCTCGTGTATAAGTAACATAATGTAACACACAAAATATTACATGTAGGGGACTAGGCATTAAACCCATCTGTTTACTGCTTTTCCTACTTGTTCTGCACCAAAACTATGAACAGACAGATGATTATTTTTCATTTATATACTCATCCAAAGTAATAAGGAAACTAGATCTCGAAAGAAAGCAGCAACCTTCTTCACGCTCGTAACTCGCGGTCGAGTACTGTGTACGGGAGGCAGACTTTGTGTGACAGGTAAATGTACTGGGCAGTTGTGTGTATACACACACACTCTTGCAGATAAGTCAGGACTCATGTATTGTGCATGGCTGCGTGCATGGCAGGCTGAAGTGCGATGCGCTCTGAAACGATTGGCCATTTTTGCGTTGCCAAAATTTAGATTTTGGTCAGCGCACCATGGCGATTTCATTTCCGTTGTTAACCGGGTGAATTTGTTATGTAATTTCTTTGTTAATGGGTTGAGAAAAATACCTCGTTATAAGCGAATTCGCAATAACCAGGCTCGGCCATAAACGGACTTCTTTCCATTGAACAACACGTAAATGAAAACGGGACCGAGACAATCACCTCGTTAAAAGCGGTACCTCGCTATATCGAGCTCGTTATAACGGTTTCCCTGTATATGCAGGACAAGTATAAACCTGCAAGGCCGCACCACCTAGGAACACTTGTTTGTTTTGTTTGTTCACAACTCCGGGCAAAGAAGAAGAAGAAGAAGAAAAAAAAGCAACTAAGGTCACCTTCGCCTTAAATTAATTTTTGATAAATTTATGCAAACATCTTAAGTATGTGTTAAGTGTGTGTGTGTGTGTGGGGGGGGGCTGGTGGTACCCCTTCCAGTCCCCTTACCTCTCTCATTCTACAATGTGGATACTGAATAAGACCCCCTCGCCTTTCCCGCACGGTTGTGTTACAAACGAAGAGCACTGGCAATCACGACTCCCCTAAGTCCTTACCTTTCAGCCTTGACCCTGACTAGGCTTCTTCTTGATACAATGACACTTTCACCAAACTAATGCGCTGGCCACATCACCCCCCCCCCCAAGAACATCACCCCCATGGAGACCGACTAATTTACCAAAATTGAATAAACGAACCCAACCGATTATGTTGCAATAAATAGCAAATCTTCCCACATCTGAAGCATCCCCAGTATTACATAAAGATTAGTAACCCCACCCACCTCTGCCATCCCCACTCAATTTGATCCTGTCTATGGGTTTAATCTATGGTGGCGGACTTTTTATAATTTTTCTGCAATAAATCATAATTCAGTACTGATTTTCTCTTTTCCTTCCTTCATGCCATGTAAATCTTCATAGTAAGGTGTTATAAATGAAATGATGATAATAATAATGATGATAAATATGATGAATTTGATGATGATAATGACAATGACATGATGAATGATATCAGGAATGAATTTTAGAACTGTTTTAGTGGTCTATAATTGCAATCAAATAGATGGGAATATGGAAGAAAATGTGTGCATTGTGTCGAAATATGTAACTAGTGTCTCGGGCAGTCGTTTTTGGGTCTCAGTCTTGATCTCGAGGGTCACTGTCTTGGTCTCAGTGTCTGTTTCAGCTGATTCTGAAAACGAGTGTCTCTGTCTCTGTCTCGTGGATCACTCTCTCTGTCTTTGTCTCGGCTGAAACTGTCTTGGACTCAAAACTGGTACACACCACATACATAGGATATGATAACAATTAGAAGCCAGGGTAATAGCAGAATACTGTCATGATCAAGTTTGACCTTGTGTATAGAATGCTTTTTGGTGTCAAATGTGTCACAAGAGTACCTGGTATTTGTGATACTGTTCTCTGATAACAAGCAATAAAGCCGAAGCATTCATGAGGTCTACTGTACTAATGTACAGTTTGGCTGTAATATTCAATGTATGTCAATGTCTAGCAATGCAACTTTTATATTTTCCTGGAGTCTCTTAAACCAGAGCTTAGCCTTGTCACTTTCTGAATTGGAGGGGGTGGGAATTGAAACCTAACAGTCATACAAGTTGCTCGATGTCACATAATCAGTTATAATCCTTGCATTAGAAATGTCATTGATAATGATGTTAACCTTCTTGAAGGAGTTCAAGTACTAAAGTGAATGTTGTTAGATGGATCTACCGCGAAAGGTAACCCCACCTGTAACACATGTCATATGCTGTAGGTCCCTAATCCTTACACCAAAGAAATAGGGTGGGTCTGAGAGTACCCTCCTGTGCAGACATAACATACACTTGATGAATCAATAAAGCTTGACAGTTTTTACCAAAATTTAATCCCAGTGATGCATTGCACGTGGAGATAATTTCTTTTGCACTTTCATTGCACATCAAACATGACATACAGTGGCAGGCACTTGAAAAAGAGATTTGATGGAGTGTGTACTGTATATACTATATTGCATACATACAGTAACACATACATACATGTATAAGACTGGTTTAGCTGATACACAGAATTGTTGCATTGTGTTAAAGTAGAGTAATTTGGTTTAAAGATTGCAATCTTGGTGTGCACACCCTAAATGCATAGGTGGGTAGACCTTATCAAGTTCAGCTGCTAGGGTGAAAGCTCCCGCAGGTGTCTGTTCTAGTGGTTCAAAGTTTATCTGTCAAAATCTGTAGCAGGTATTAATTCCAATTAAATGTAAGTGTACATTTATCATATGTACTCATATCTTTCTTTAGCTGAATAAAGTTTGTCAAGCAAAAATGGTCACCACTGGATATTTATAATACTCACTTTAATAATTGTGTTTTCTTTTCACAGGATTCATAAAAGAAATACCGGTACATAGGCCTATAGGCCTAGTTAGTTCCTAAAATCAGTAGTACATATATTTGCACTGCAAGGCAGTGGAATATTGACCATTAAATTGCCTGGTCAATGATCATATATGGACAATTCCAGACAGTAACAGTGTAGCATTCCAGAAGAAATATACAATCCGAAGAGGGTTGTTGAGCATTTCGTAAAATTTGTGCTTTCCAGGATGTACATGTAGATAAACACCAGTACATGTATATCTTTGTTATCTTGCTCATCTTCACCAATAATACTTATTTTCATGCTTTACTGTAATCATTAAAATTCAAGCAATTTATAAAAATATTTGGCAGGGTTTCAATTCCAGTTTTGGGATTTTGTCATGTTTTACTGGTCCAGTGGTTTTACCAGTTTTGCTCAGTTAACGTTCAGGTTTGGGTAGAAATCAAATGCATGTGGTCACTGTGGTGTCTAGAGCCATTTCAATTTCAATTTGTCAGCTAGACCAAGACATCAGCCACTGTCAGCAGTAACACCAACACACACACACACACACACCCCAATGCGTGTTTTCACTGTCCATCGGGGCTGTAACTTTTAATTGATTACAGACTATGCAAATATGTTTGTGTGTGATATTGTACAGCCAACCACAGACACACTCCATTCCAACCAGGGACAGCCATGTGTATAAAATTTGGTGTGTGATTTTTAACCTGCAATCAGGAACTGTTTTTGTGCACAGTGAAAAAAAAAATGATGCCCTCATACGATTATTTTTCAAATTTGCAATCGTTTGCACTAGGTCTAGAAATGGGAACGGTCCCCATTTTCCGGATGGTCCCCGGTACCCGGTCTGAATGTGGAGTGTCATACTTACTTCCTTGTTTGGCGGTATTTACATGTACAAACACACACACGCACACACACACACACACACACACGCACACGCACACGCACACGCACACACACACACACGCACGCACACGCACATGCACACGCACACGCACACGCACACGCACACGCACACGCACACACACACACACGCACACACACACACACACACACACACCACTCCCACAACACACACACACACACACGCACACACACAGACACAAACATGCACGCACACATAAAAA